>JAUZSU010021375.1:0-10741 GCA_034780255.1 Parotocinclus maculicauda
GGCGACAGTGGCAAGGAAAAACTCCCTGGGATGAATAGGAAGAAACCTTGAGAGGAACCAGGCTCAATAGGGAAACCATGTCAGAATGTTCACTTTAAACAAAATAAAAATCTGTCTTTTTTACCCTGAACATCATGGCCTTAAATTGTCATTTGTGTCACGGTTGCCAGGTTCACTTAATGTATTAACTAAAATATTTTCTAGAAAGTAGTTGCAGGTTGCAGCGTTATAGGTTATAGGTTATTTGGGCTCCATGATCCTGTTGCTTTTTGCAGTAAAGTTAAAGTTAGAAGTTAAAAGGGAAATAAAGAAATATAACTGATCAAGTGGTCATTCTCACTTAGCAGTAAGTAGTAAGCCCCATCTTTTGGGCTTTTTTTTCTCATGATTTGACAACACTAATTCGAGTGCGTGTGTGTGTGCACATGTTCAAGTGAAACGTGGTTGATGCGTTTAGAGACCATTTTTGTGTGTATGACTTTCCACTGCTTAGTTATGACAAACTTTAAATGGTGTGTCTGGTGTAAGTTTGTGTCGGTCATACCTGTCCCATCACTACCTGTATATTCTTTCTAACCTGTAACTATATAAAATGAGTTACATTCATTCGCTGAATCTCTCTTGCATCAGTCTTGAGTTTCCGTATTGTTGATAATACTTTCTATCAATGCATTTTTGGCTTCCCTCAAACAAAAGTATCAGTCCTTTGTCACCTGTGTTTTCAGGAGTATCTCTGAAGCATTTACATATAGTTTGCATTTTCTTGTAAAAAGGTACCTTTACCATTTAGATGACAGTAGTATAAAAAGTCTATGTGATTATAATAATTTCAGGTCAACAAACATTTCATTCAACCTGTTTCACAGAACGTAATGCCTTTGTTAAATGTCACATACATGCACGTTATCATCATCATTCTTTTATTGGGTGTGGGATGATACTGCTTCCCCCTTTTTCCCAGTTTGGTCCTCCCAGTTTTTCAATCAAACTCCCAAAATGGGAGGAAAGCTGTAGATGAATGGTGCCTTTGTACAATCCATGGCTGCTGATCACTATTCATGGTGTGAATCGATCCTTACAGGAGAATAGACTATGTTTGCTATGCTTATCTGTCATCTTTGACCTTCCCTCTCTAAGTGGTTGCGTCTGTACAGTGTCTGGACATGCTGGAAGCATCACTAAGTCCCGTTCGATCCATATCACCTTGCATGATGATGAATTGCCAGCTCTTACGGTTGAAGTAGTCACTTTGGTACTCCTTTGGTGAACTGGTAGGTATGTGTGAGTCATCAACGGCACCAATACGCTTTGGGAGGCCCCACATGTTGAAATTTCCAGAAAACTTCTTCCGAGTTGGGAAACAAATAACTTCTGGTACCAACAAAGCCTCTGCAGCAAATCAGAAATCTTGTGCTCACCGGTACACACTTGTTATGCTCACTCCAAAGAGATGACCAACAGTTCTGTACTTAAAGCAAGTTGCAAGCTTCCACAGAGAAACAGCCAATCTGTTATTTAGAGGAACACATTTGAGAAAAGTTGTGTCTTCTTTCTTTAAGTACAGAAATGTTTTTTTAGACAGTTATGAAGTTCTTAATCCACTGAGCATTTGTACATCTGGGAACAGTCCCATCTCACCAGTCTGTAGCTCAATTGAATGCCCAAACAGATGGGTTTCTGTGACATAAATTGTAACAGATCTGAAACACACATACACAGCATTCAGAATATTAAAAAATGTTTCATTATCAGCAAGCATTGCTACATCGGGTTTATTGTTATTGGATGGTTATTTATACACCATATAAAATATCTCCTTTTCAGGTAAGATGATGAACTGTACTCATAGCACCACTCATGACTCATTCGATCATATGTAATATTTGCTCTATGGGCAGTAAATTAAAACACAATGCAAAAAAATGCTAAAAAAAAAACATAGCATGTAGATTACCCTCTTAATTTGCCTGAATTCTCCTGTAGAAATTCCCTTAAACTTCTTTATACCTTTCTTCAGTCGCTTGACTGGCTGCTGTCAGTCTCTTCTGAAAAACTCTTTTGGTTGTGACAAAAAGCCACAAACCGGGAATCAGGAACAGAATCCCTTCTGCCGTCTATTTTGTTTCCTCTGTCGTCGCTCTAAAAAAATGATGTGTAGAGACAGGGTTTTGTGGGTACTGGGTACCTATCGAGGGGTGCTGTGGCAATAGAAATGCAACCAGGGACCAGATATTCTAGCAAATTATATTGCTGTGACACCTGAGCACACACTCAAACGTGCTTCTACAACATGTTCCACGATTAAAAATGCATATTACAAATTATCGTATATATATTCATATTCATATGTAAACCTGATTATTTCTGTTGTATTTTGGTTTCACTGATGCATGTTCCTTACTGCTTGTGTGTAGGTGGGTGAAAAATCCCTCATGTTGCTACTCGTCTTTAGAGTCTCTTTCACTAAAACACTTTTCAATAATACTTTAATATTTGATGTCGCCATGGCGCACAGGGCTGAGATATAATATCAAAAGTATTCTAAAATACAAGACAGTATCGATGGCTTAGTGGTGTTCAGAATGTGAAGGCCGGTTGGTGCATTTATGTAAAAAATCGTAGGTACTGTGGGTGTACTCCAAGGGCCGGTCCCAAGAGTGGATAAAGGGGACTGTGTTGGTTTACTCCAGGCACTCTGGTTTCCTCTTACATTCCAAAGACATGCATTAGGTTAACTGTTCACAACTTCAGGTATGCACCATTTAACAACCACCCAATCAACGGTAGTTCACTCTAATGGCTGATGTCTTAAAAATTATAAGAAGGTACAATAGGAAATACAAATCTGTTATCTCACGCATGTGTAACGTTCTGCTGTTTATTTAACAAGATGTAATAAAGTGTTCGTAATTTTCTGTGCCGGTACTGTTTTCGATTAATTATACAGGGAAAATAAGTATTTGCTATGCTGCAGATTTTGTAAGTTTGTCCACCTACAGAATGGAGAGGTCTGTTATATTTATCATAGCTACACTTCAACTGTGAGAGACAGAATTTTCAAAAATCCAGAAAATCACATCGTATAAATAATTTATTTGCATTTTATTGCTTCAGCTAAGTATTTGATACAATATAAAAATTTTATATTTCGTACAGAAACCTTTGTTCAACAGAGGTCAGACATTTCCTGTAGTTCTTCTCTAAACTGGCACACACTGCAACAGGGAATTTGGCCCCCGTCCCTCATACAGATGTTCTTCAGATCTTTCAGGCAACATTGAGTTTCAGCTCCCTCCATAGATATTTTGGTCAAAATCTTACGATACACAACCCCATCCATCCTCCATTCAATACAGTGCAGACTTTCTTTTGTCTTCACAGTCTTTTTTTAGTCTAAATTGTATGATTTTACTTTATATTTTGAGATTTGTCATTGCACCTTTATTTAAAATACAATAGTGATATTAAGCCATATGATCTCACGTCACTGTCAGATTGTTTAATTTTTTTAAAGAAGTAAATTATTGAAGTGATTACATGTCTGGGTTGGATAATTTCACAGTGATCTTGTAACGGGAAATTTGAAAAAATGCCTAGATGTAAAAAAATGATTGCTTTAAAATATGATTCTGTGAATTACTGGACTGGCTTGCTTGACTGTGACACTTAAACATGTTGTGTTGTTCCATGATCCATGATGTTATAATAGTATCTTCAAAGTAAATTACACTCCACAAATAGATTATCTTTCCCTTTACCCAGAATCATAATTTCATTTAGCTGGCACTCGCCCTCATTTGAATGGCCAATTATTGTATTGTATGAGAGGAGCAATAATACAAATTGGAATTTAATATACATAATGGAATAACACTGATGTTTCTAGGTACCTCAGTATAAAGTGTAATTAGAAAATATTGCTTAGGAGAGAAAGAACGAATGAATATTGATGGCACAGCTGTGTTGCTTACCATTGCAAAGTTATGTTTAGAAAACCAAAAAAACACCAGGCAACCACATCAGTAAATAGACTGTTGCCGTATGTCATATTTGGCTTTAAACTAAAAAAATACATTCTACACCTCTACAACTTTAATAAAGACCTCTGCCTTTATTTTGTGGTTTTGCAGAGTGAATACTCAAGTGACTCAGAGAGTGAAGACAACTTCCTGATGATGCCTCCACGAGACCACCTAGGTCTCAGTGTCTTCTCCATGTTGTGCTGCTTCTGGCCCCTTGGCATCGCTGCCTTCTACCTCTCGCATGAGGTAAAAAGCTTTCAAGTACCTATTTCTCCTCTTAATACTATATAACTGCCACAGTGATATCTGAGAGTGGATATTGAGTTGCTATAATAGTGATACATGCATACACTCACTGATATGAGTGTTTAAAACCAATATGGTATGGGTGGATCAGACACAGTAGTGCTGCTGGAGTTCTTAACACTGTTCACTTACTGTGCACTCTATTAAACGCATCTACCATATTGCTCCAAGTTTTAGTTTGAAGACAGTAGCTCATCTGTTGTTGCACAGTTTGTGTTAGTCATCCAACCTACTAGTTACAGGTGGCTGGACACATTTAGTAGGTGGATTATTTTCAGTCCAGCAGTGACTCTGAGGTGTTTAAAACCTCCAGCAGCACTGCTGTGTCTAATCCACTAATACCAGTGTATCAGTGACAGTACAGTGCTGAGAATGATCCACCACCCAAATAGTACTACTACATGACTGTGGTTACTACTACATTAACCTAGCGGTTAAGGCACTGCACTAAGGGCGTCTGCTAAATGCCATAAATGTAAATGTGTTCATAAGTATATGTGTCTACTGTAAATAGTACTTCTTTTCAGGGTTTAAATCCCATCTCTGCCACAGTTGGGTCCCTGAGCAAGGCCCTTAACCCACAGTTTGATTGTAAGAATTTATTAATTGGTAAGTCATTCTGGATAAGGGCGTCTTAGGCATCTGCTAAATGACATAAATGTAAATGTAGATAAGAGATAAGATAATCCTTTATTATTCCCACAGTGGGGAAATTCACCGGTTTACAGCAGCAATGGATAGCAAGGCACTCAGTACAAAAAATATGTAAATAGACAGTACAGTATATACAATAAAACTAATAAAAATCAATAACTCTTTAAGATTGTATTTACAAATAGTTGCATGTTGATTCTTAATTGCACAGGGGTAATGGAAAATATTGCACAATATGTCACAATGAAGAAAATTATATTTTCTGTGTGTGTGTGTGTGTCTTGCTGTGTATATGTAGTCTGCTGGGAGCAGTGCTGGTTGTAGAGTGGTAGCTGGTTGGGATCTGTGATCTGTGGTAGAGAACAAAGTAAAGGAGATGAATGCATGTGAGAAACAGATGGACTACAGTCTGTTCTTAAAGAACTACAAAGTGGTCCTTTGTGGTTTGTTTACATTGTTATTAGTTTATTACTAGATTATTCTGCACACCTTATGAATAAAGTTTAAGTTCATGTATCCCAGCTGATAAATACGTGTGTTTTTGGGCATCGTTCACTATGAACCTGTAGAGCGTGAACTACATGGTGCTGTATGTTCTAGAGTATTTCACATTATAATGTGCAGTTTTCTTTAAGATTATTATTTGGTACACCATGCAGTTTTCAGAATCGTGCCAGATGTTTTTATTTCAGTGCAGTAAGTATTTGTCACAATTACTGAGACCCAAAATGTGTACATTATCGTTGGATTGACGCTGTTCACACTAGAGGTCTGCATTCATGGCTATTCTTTTTACCTGGTACTGCAAATCTCTGGTTTTGTTTGTCTGCTTTTTACCAAGATATTGCAAATATATTTTAGTTTGCACTCTGCATTTACTTTAAATGGCTTGCATTAGATTTTCAGAGACTTGCATTTAAACAGAGGTATGTCGTTATCTGTGCAGTAATTGTCATTTAGTTTACACAATGCTATTCATTAACACATGTACAGGGACAAGGACAAGTAAGTGTAATGCAACACTCACTCACTTACTTTCCATAACCCACTTAGTAATGAGGGTGGCGAAGAGAGGCGCGCACACACACACACACACACAGATTCATATTAGGACACATGTCAATTGACTTAATGCCAGTTAAACTTTTGCCAGTTAAACTCTGGCATGTCTTTGGAATGTGGGAGGAATACCTAGAGAAAACCCACATATGCACAGACAAAAAGTAGACTTCACACAGGCAGTGACCGGGCCGGGACTTGAACCTCGGGAACTGTGAGGCAACAGTGTTTAGTGTTTAACTGTGGCACCCGTTTATTGTGCCAGTAAAAGCTATACAATCAAACAATAAAAAGAAGGATTTTACAGGAAATAACGTTTACGTGAACATTGGACCTTCTGGTCATTCATCCTTTTTCCACAGTATTATGAATAGTATGTCTATGCAAACACAGTTTAACTAAAGTCCACTGTATTCTAGCATGGGTACTCGGGTGGGGACGCCCCATTCATGGCACATCACAATTGCCCTTTGAATTCTGGGTTAGGTTCTGGGATCCCACTCTCTCCCTGACCAGGACAAGCGGGGTTAAAATGTAAAACAAACATATATTGACATACTATTTTGACCTATAGGAATGAATAAGGGTGGAAATTTATATTTTCTGTTTTAAAATGCAAACCTAAAGACAGTTAGGTTTAATTTGATTAGTTTAGCGCAGCACAGAAAGGACATTAACAGCACATAAATGCACTGAGCTGTTCTATGCAATCTAGCCCCATCATCTGAACTCCAGCTATCTGAATTCCAACTAAAACATAATGCCCAGAAATATCACTAAAGTTGCCTCTACCTACATCCTCCAATTCCATCCTGCCTAGGAGTTACCGAACTTGTTTTATTCACTGGTTATTATGAGGTAATGTCTGATATCTGATTATTGAATGACGTTAATATAGGACCCGATAGGATCGTATCGGATCTATCTCTAATATTAAATATTAAACATTATGTAAAGACTAATTAATAAGTACCTACAATAGTAAATGATCTACTAATTTATCAACAATAACTATTTAATAAGTTTTTTTTTTTTAAATTATTTAAATTGTTGTGCTGATTTATTTGAATTGTAAAACAAAACAAAACATATTATGTTACATTTTAGAAAACAATAAAATTATATATAGTGTAAATAGTGGCCACAGGTCTCCGTTGCATTAGAGAGAGTTGCCAAATATGGGATTGACCAAGAAAAACCACAATGTTTTAGTTACATGTTGTACTGTAGTCTATTTGTGACAGCATGAGGAAATGTCTACAAAAGGGATTACCAGACACTGCTGCAAGTTGCTCTGGATAAGAGCATCTGCCGAATGTTGTAACTGTTATGTAGTAGATGACCTACTCTTAAAAAACAAAACTATTTTTTCAAAAGAAAACTTCATGAAACACCAGAGAGTTATAGACAGTGACCTCAGTAAACCCAAGTTGCTATTTAAAGATATTAAAAAGTACAAAAGAGTAAAATGCAATGTGATGGAATTAAGAGAATGCAACTGTTCATTATTCATCTGAAGTCTTAAAAAATTAAAATAAATTATAACAGGAAATAAAACTCTTTTAACTCTGCATATAGATTCCATAAATAGCTGGTCACCTCAAGAGGCAGTCACTATGGATCCATGGGCAGTGTGTGTGTGTGTGTGTGTGTGTGTGTGTGTGTGTGTGCTATTACCTTACTGTTTTGTGTGCTCACTGCTCGTTAGCTCATATTTGGTCAAGAGAATGTTTTAATTCGGTTGATGTGTTCACAGACTGTTGTGCAAGTTACTTGTTTGTGTGGTTGACTTTCCCACGACTTACTTGTTACAAGCTGTAAATGGTGTTTGTGAGTGTATGTGCCTATTGTAAGTATTGTAAGTCCTTTGTTTGTCTACTTACTACCTGTATATTCTCTCTCTGGTGTATAACTATATATACTGATTCTTCATCTGGCTGATCTTCCATATATTAATGCATTTGTGGGTTATGTCAAACAAAAGTAGGTTATCAGGTCTATCATACCATCCTTTTAAGTGTTACAGCTCTTCCCACATGTCTCATAACAGTACATTACTGTATTTTCTATATTTACAGTGAAATACTCATGTGGTTGCATTAGGAATGCTGTATAGATACAAACATTTGTTTGATATTTACATTACAGTAGCATTAAAGTCTATATGATTATGGTAATGTCTGGTCAATATCCAGTTGCACAGACTGTACTGTGGGTGTAATCTGGTAAATCATTGTAAGTCATTCTTTAAATGGTATATAGAATAGATTTCATGCTGATTGAAAACTGGGTGCACAAGATATTAAAAATCCTTAATATATAATCTAACATATATGTTTTTATTGTTATTCACTATTATAGATCATTACTATTACTATTAGTAATATAGACTATTCCAGTGTTCTTGGAGGTTAATAGTAATGCCTAAGGGTGGCTTCTGCTCAATAGACTAGTACTTTATCTGCTGCGTCAATGTACTTTTGACCAAGGTACTTAATTATGTTTGACAGCCCACTCCTGCTTGATTGATATGTTGTTGGTTCATAGTAGAACTTTAACTAGATCCATTCAGCATTAATTATATATTTTAGTGACCAGATCATTTCTGGAAACACTTCACTATGAGGTCAAATGAAATATCATTCATTTGCTCAAATCAAATCATGTAATATTTTATGAGTAAGTAATCATTAATTTATACACATAATGCACAATAAGTCATCATGACTATGCATGTGTCATACATGTCTTCATGCAGGAACAATATAAATGAATGTAGTAATAGAACATGAATATTAAGCATTACTAAAGAATTACTTCTTCATGAGTTCATGATGTGTGTGCCCCTTAAAATAAATTGTTACCGAAATGTATTGTGGGCCTATTATATTCATTTGTTAAAGCTTTTAGCAGCAGTATATAATATTTATCTCCCTGGTTTCTGATAATTGGTGACTTGTACAGTCCTTAGTTATTACTGAATGCATCCTGAGGCACTACCTTTTTATGGGTTTTATGGGTTTTTTCAAATTATGTGTTCTTCTTTGCTACTTCGGTTTTGCTGAAAACTTGTTGACGTTATATTTGGAGTGAAATTGGCCTGCATTACAGCACCATTTAGTCACTGGTCAGCACTGTTGTCTGAATTATTACCCATCATAGTCACCTACAAAAAGGACTATAATTTAGCAAATGCTAAAATTGTCTGTTTTGTGCGTGCATGATTTCTGCTTGGATTAGCCAGGAATACCCCGTTTATGGTTTTCTCAGAAGTTTTATAATTGATCTCGAACAGATTTAAAACCACCTAGTCTTCTGGTGTATGGACTATGTAAATTATAGATATGTACCGTTTTTGGCCGATTCTGATTTGGGGTGATTCCGATTTTGGCTGATTCCATTCCCGATTTTATTCTGTCTAAGAATGATAAATTATAGCATTTAGAAACAGCTACTAAAAAAGGTTAGCAGGAGCTTTTGGCTTGTGGCATTGACCACACAAATACCAATCACTACAAAGTTGCTCCAATTGTATCTTATTATCTTAATATGATACATATTTTTACCAGTTAGTGCAAGGATACAGTACAGAGAGCACCAACCAAGACGGTAAGTCACTACATCACTACTGTGATGCTCTAAAAAAAGTTTGAACTAAATCTTGGACATACATGGTACAACACAAGAAAAACAAAAAAAAAAGAGAAAAACATACTATGAACTTTTATTAACCAATAAAAGACATACACACAAAACAGATCACATGAACGTACAAGAACACATAAATAAACAGACCATCATGCTGTGCGCTGAATGTTGGGACCGGGAAGCAAAGCTCTTTACACACACTAACTGAATTCTGAATTTACTTTAGTCAAAGCTCTGTGCTGTTTGTTTGTATGGCTGTGTTTGTGCCACTATTGGCGTCACCGATCATTGCCGGTCACACTGAAAACGTCCGATTCCGTTCACCGGCTGAAAGATCAGTGCATCTTTTGCAAATTAAAGTGTACTCCATTATATTATTAAAGCCAGCTATATGGCCCTTTCTAAATGGGGTCTGAATGGGTGGCACAGTGGCTTGGTGGTTAGAGTGAGTTAGTGAATTACTGTGAGTCTGTATACCCAGCAATGGATGGTGCTCTGTTCTAGCTATTATCCACTTCCTCTTTCCTGCACCTCATTCAGTCTCCCATGGGGGCTTTTAGGAGTGCACCTAACTGGCTGCTGCATCTGACCTGTATTTGTTGATTGGATGTAAAAATTTTGTTACAATACAAGCACTTGAGGGTTAAGGGACTTTCTGAAGGATCCAGAATGATCAACTTGCCAGTGCTGGGGCTTGAACTTTGGATTTTCTGGTCCATAGTCCCATACCTTAACCAATGCACTAACTCAGTCCATTATGATTACTTTCAAGATGTTTTGAAAGAGTTTGGAACCGAAAGACAAATCTCACCTCACCCGAGGAAGGCTATGAACCAGTTGGCCACCAGCCGAGCCACTGTGGTTAAGATTCTGTCTCTGGCAAGGTGAGATCTCTCTGTTTGAAGTTTGTCGGTCAGTTTGTGAAGATTCCTCATACATTTAAGTCTCTGGAGTTCATCAAGTCACATGGTTTGGATTAGGGCTGGGCGATATGGCCTAAAAATAATATCACGATATTTTTAGGCTATATCGCGATACACGATATATATCGC
>JAUZSU010021386.1:0-10741 GCA_034780255.1 Parotocinclus maculicauda
AAGTTTCTGTAGAAGTCATTCAGTGTGATTTTGGATGTTAAATGATGGTCTGAAAAGACTGTAAAGACGATCTTTTAAGACTGTCATAATGATCTAACACACTTGTTATGACGATTTGAGGAGTTATGAAAACTCTCGAAAAGGTAGTCTAATGTCACTTGCAAACTAATGAAAACTATCAAAATTTGCTTGTGACGATCTGAAAAGCTGAAAACGACAATTTGAGATATAAGGATAACATATGGGGTTGTCATTACATTGGATGTTTACTGATGACACAACGAGATGTTAGTAAAGTCGTTCATTTCAGTCGTTTATTACGATCTAACACACTTGTAATGACAATTTTGGAAATCATGTTATGGGTCGGTGCATGTGTTGAATATGACTTGAGAAGTCAATGGAGACGTTCAGAAGAACAACTTGGCAGCAAAGACTATATATGAAGCTAATCACAGTATTCTAAGCTGGTTATAACTACTACAATTGTTGAAAGTATCGAGAAGTTTCCATTAAAGTGATTCAGAGTGATTTTGGATGTTAAATGATTGTCTGAAAAGACCTAAGAAAGATCTAACATACTTGTTATGAAGATTTGAGGAGTTATGAAAACTGTCGAAGCGGTTGTCTAATGTCACTTGCAAACTAATAAAAACATTCAAAATTTGCTTAAGACGATCTGAAAAGCTGAAAACGACAATTTGAGATCTTTATAGGGATAGCATATGAGGTTGTCATTACAGTGAAAAAAAGTTGTTTATAACGACTAAAGTGTTTGGAATAGTCGAATAAGTCTAGAGAAGTCATTTGGAGTGATTTTGAATGTTTACAGAAATACTCTGAGAAATTAAGACGATCTAACACAAATATAATGATTTGAGGTCTTGAAAGCGGTCGAGACAGGAGTTTAATATTACCAGAAAAACTAAATGACTTCGATAGAAGTCATTTAGTGAGATTTTAGATGTTTAATGATAAAGACGATCCTTTAAGTGTGTCATAATGATGTTTAATGATAAAGACGATCCTTTAAGTCTGTCATAATGATATGCCGTTTTGAGGAGTTATGAAAACTCTCGATGCTGTTGATAGGTGTCACTTGAAAACTAATAAAAACTTTCAGAAAAACAACTTGAGACGATTTGAAAAGCTGGCAACGACAATTTGAGATCTTTATAACGACTAAAGTGTTTTAAATAGTCGAGATCGTTTTACAAAAGTCATTTGGAGTGATTTTGGATGTTTACAGAAATTATTCTGAGAAATTAGTAAAGGCGATAATTGAAGATGGTCATGAGATCGGTCGAACCAGGTGGATAATATTACCAAAAGATCCAACGAAGATGATCTAAAAAAAATTGACAGGTTCTGAAAAGATCAATATGGCAGCTTGAGACCATTAAAGACAAAATATTAGTAAATACAGTATATAAAGCTGTCTGGAACAGTCGTGACGGTTTTTTTGGAAGGTTCTGACAAATTAGTAAAAACGTTCATTTATGTCGGTTATTACGATAAAATACACTTTTAATCAACACAACATATAGAGTTAGTCAATACAATCTGTTAGATTGGTTATAACGATTAAAGGTCATGGAATAGTCAAGAATAGAGGTCGTTTGAGGGTATTTAGGATGTTTACTGATGAAGCTCTAAGTTACTAATGACGATTTAAGGTCATGAAAACTGTCAAGATGGTTGTTTAATATTGCGCGAAAAGTAATGAAAGCCATCTTGAAAACAATTTGAAAGGTACTGAAAAATTGACAAAAACGATTGGAGATCTTTACAGAGAGTACGTATTTAGTCATTTGTTTGTGACGAATAAAGTTGTTGGAATAGTCAAATAGGTTCTATAGAGGTTATTTGGTATGATTATTGATGTTTACACGACATAATGAGAAAGTAATAAAGTCGGTTAAAATGATCTAGTACACAATGTAATGACGATATGAGAAATCATGAAAACTATCGATGCTGGTGTTTAATATTATTTGAAAACAATGAAAAGGACCTGGAAAACAACTTGAGAGGATCTTAAAAGATTCTATGATGTTAATTTGGATGTTAACTGATTAACCTTAGACGATTCTTGTAATGAAGATTTGAGAAAATATGAAACCGGTCGAAGCAGGTAATTAATATTATTTGAAAACAATGAAAACGACCTAATAAACGGCTTCAGAGGGTCTTCAAAATTCAAGGTGACGATTTAAGATCTTTATAACACAACATATAAAAATAATCAATAAAGCGTTAAGTAGATAACAATTAACCTCTTAGATCTAACACACTTGTAATAATGATTTTAGAAATCTGGAGAGCGTTCAAAGCATGTGTTTTTCATTACTTGAGAATTAATGAAACCGATTTGAAGAACAATTTGAGACAACATATGAGGTTAGTCATTTGAGTCCATTTAGTTGATTATATCGACCAGAATTTTTAGAATTTCTCTAGGGGTCTTATTGTTTGATTTTGCATGTTTACTGAAGACGCTGAGAAATATTGTCTGAAAACTTGGGAAAACGATGTGATTAGTCATGAAAACTGTCAAAGCTGTTTTTTAATATTGCGTAAAATCTAATGGAATCGATCTTTAAAGCAACTTCAATGGTTCTGAAAAGCTGACAAAGACGATTTGTTATAGAGATAACGTATGAAGGTAGACAATACTCTGTAAATTTTTCATCGTGTAAAGCTGTTGTAATAGTCGAGAAGACTCTTTTTTTTATAATTTTGATGTTTAGAGGAGATTCTATAAATGGACCCATTTGAAGTTAGTCAGTTATAACGACAAAATTTATTGGAATAGTCGAGAAGGGTTATATAAAGGTCATTTGGTGTTGTTTTGGATGTTTGCTGATAAAGCTCGTAGAAGTTAGTAAACGGGATTTTTTAAGTCTTTTATGATGATCTAAATCACTTGTAAATGATGATTTTAGAATTATGAAAAGTGTCGATGCATGTGTTTTAATATCACGTAATATATTTATAAAAATGATCTGAAAAACAGCTTGACAGGATTTCAAAAGTTGATTATGACTGTTTGAGACCCTTATAGAGTCAACAAATGAAGTTAGTCATCATAGTTTTTTAACATGGCTTTGTCGAGAAGGTTCGCTAAAGGTCATTTGGTGTGATTTTGGTTGTTTACTGATGACGCACTGAGATGTTAGGAAAGACGTTCATTTCAGTCGTTTTTATTACGATCTAAGAAACTTGTAATGTCAATTTTAGAAATCATAACATCGGTAGACGCATGTGTTGAATATTTGAAAAATTAATGGACACGTTTTGAAGAACAAGTTGGCATCTGAAAAGTTGAATATAACAATTTTAGGCCCTTACAAAGACTACATATGAAGTCACTTACGGTATTCTAAGTTGGTTATGATTACTACAATTGTCGAAAGAATCGAGTGTCTATAGAAGTCATTCAATGTGATTTTGGAAGTTAAATGACTAAGGTCTGAAAAGATAGTAATGATGATCTTTTAAATGTCATAATGATCTAACACACTTGATATGACGATTTGAGGAATTACGAAAACGGTCGATGCGGTTATCTAATGTCACTTGAAAACTAACAGAATCTTTCAAAATCAGCTTGAGACGATAATATGAATCTAGTCATTACAGGGTGTAAAGTTATAACGACTAAAGTGTTTGGAATAGTCGAAGAGGTTATACAAAAGTCATTTGGAGTGATTTTGGATGTTTACAGAAATCACTCAGAGAAATTATGATGATCTAACACAAATATAATGACGATTTGGTCATGAGAGCGATCGAAACAGGTGATTAATATAACCAAAAAAATCTAAATGACTTCTTTAGAGATCATTTAGTGGTATCCTAGATGTATAATGATGAAGGTCTGAAAAGATAATAAAGACGATCCTATAAGTCTGTCATAATGATATGACACACTTGTTATGACGATTTGAGGAGTTATGAAAACTCTGTATGCGGTTGTTATATGTCCCTTGAAAATTAATGAAAACTTTCAGAAAAATTACTTGAAACGATCAGTAAAGCTGAAAACGACGATTTGAGATCTTTATAACGACCAAAGTGTTTGGAATAGTCGAGTAGTTTCTATAGAAGGCATTTGGAGTGATTTTGGATATTTACTGAAATCACTCTGAGAAATTAGTAAACGTGATCAGTGATCACTGATCACTTATATCGGTTACGACAGTCTAACAAACATATAATGACGATTTCAGGTCATGATTTTGGATGTTTACAGAAGTTTCTCTGAGAAATTAGTAAAGGTAATAAAATGAAGTTCGTCATGATCTAACACTTATATATTGGCGATTTGTGGTCATGAGATCGGTCGAACCATGTGGATAATATTACCAGGAAAACTTATGAAGATGATAGGAAAAATTTCTTAAGAGGATCTGAAAAGGTGAATATTGCTGCTTGAGGTCATCAAAGACACAACATTAGTATGTAAATCTGGCTGGAAGAGTCGAGATGGTTATTTTGGAAGTGTAAAGACAAAGCTCTGATAATTCAGTAGAAACCTTCATTTATGTCCGTTATTACGGTCTAATACACTTTTAATGGACCCAGCATTACAATCTGTTAAGCTGGTTATAACAACTAAAGTTATTGGAATAGTCGAGAAGGGTATTTAGAATGTTTACTGATGAAGTTCTAAGAAGTTAGTAAACGCGATCATTTAAGTCGGTTACGACGATCTCACACTTGTAATGTCGATTTGAGAAGTCATGAAAACTGTCGAAATAGTTGTTTTAATTGCGCAAGAAGTAATGAAAACGATTTTGAAAACAATTTGAAAGGTTCTGAAAAATCGACAAAGACGATTGGAGATCTTTACAGAGAACATTTTAAGTTAGTCATTAATGTTTGTCAATCTCTTAATGACGAATAAAATTGTTGGAATAGTCAAATAAGAGGTCATTTGGTATTATTATTGATGTTTACACAAGACAAAATGAGAAAGTAATAAAGACCATCCTTAAGTCGGTTATAACGATCTATCACATTTGTAATGACGATTTGAGAAAATATAAAACCGGTCGAAGCAGGTGTTTAATATTACTTGAAAACGACCTAGAAAACGGCTTGAGAGTGTCTTGAAAATTTATGACGATTCAAGATCTTTATAACACATGTGAAAATAATCAATAGAGTGTTTTGAATATAACGATTAATCTCTTAGATCTAAACGTTTCTAATGACGATTTTAGAAATCTGGAGAACGTTCAAAGCACGTGTTTTATATTACTTGAGTATTAATGAAAACGATCTGAAAAACAATTTGAGAGGATGTGAAAAGTTGAATATGACAATTTGAGACCCTTTTAGAGAAAACATATGAAGTTAGTACTTTGAGTCCTTTTAGTTGGTCATAACTACTAAAATTTTTGAAATTTCTCTAGGGGTCTTATAGTGAAGACACTGAGAAATATGTTATGGTCCAATGACCTAGGAAAAACGATATGAGAAGTCATAAAAACTGTCAAAGCGTTTTCCAATATTGCGTGAAATCTAATAGAATCGATCTTTAAAACAACTTATTTGGTTTTGAAAAGCTGACAAAGACGATTTCTGATTGTTATAGAGATAAGATATAAAGTTAGACAATATTCTCTGTATATCTATCTTTACCATGTAAAGCTGTTGTAATAGTCGAGAAGACTCTTTTATTATATTTTTTGATGTTTAGAGAAGATACTATTAATAGACCCATTTGAGGGTAGTCATTACTGTCTGTTAAGTTAGTTATAACAACAAAAGTTATCGGAATAGCCGAGAAGGTTATCTAGAGGTCATTTAGTGTTATTTTGGATGCTTACTGATGAAGCTCGAAGTTAGTAAACGCGATGATTTAAGTCGGTTTCAAATGATTTTAGAACTATCAAAAGTGTCGATACATGTGTTATAATATTACTACATGTGTTATAATATTACTCGATAGACTAATGAAAACAATCTGAAAAACAGCTTGAGAGGATATCAATAGTTGATTATGACGGTTTGAAACCCTTATAGAGTCAACATATGAAGTCTGTCGTAATAGTTTTCTTAGTTATAACGAATAAAACTCTTGGCATTGTCGGGAAGGTTCTCTAAAGGTCATTTGGTGTGATTTTGGATGTTTACTGATGACGCAATGAGATGTTAGTAAAGACGTTCATATCAGTCGTTTATTATTTCAAAAATCATGACTAGGGGCCGACGCATGTGTTGAATATGACTTGAGAAATTAATGGAGACGTTCAGAAGAACAAGTTGGCAGCATCTGAAAGGTTGAAATAACAATTTACTACCCTTAAAAAGACTATATATGAAGTTAATTATAGTATTCTAAGTTGGTTAAAACTACTAAATTTGATGAAAGAGTCGAGAAGTTTCTATAAATGTCATTCAGTGTGATTTTGGATGTTAAATGATGGTCAGAAAAGATAGTAATAATGATCAAACACACTTGTTATGAGGATTTCAGGAATTTTGAAAACTGTCGAAGCAGTTGTTTAATGTTACTTGAAAACTAATAAATACTTTCAAAATCAGTTTGAGATGATCTGAAAAGCTGAAAACGACGATTTGAGATAAAGCTTATAAAGTTGTTTATAACGAATAGTATTTGTAATAGTCAAGTAGGGTCTACAAAAGTCATTTGGAGTGATTTTGGATGTTTACAGAAATCACTCTGAAAAACCATGACAATCGAACACAAATATAATTACGATTTGAGGTCATGAAAGCGGTCGAAACAGGTGTTTACTATTACCAGAAAAAGTAAATGACTTTTATAGAAGTCATTTAGTCAGATTTTAAATGTTTAATGATGATGGTCTAAAAAGATAATAAAGACGATCCTTTAACTCTGTCATAATATGACACACTTCTTATGACGATTTTAGGAGTTATGAAAACTCTGGACGCGATTGCTATGTCACTTGAAAACTAATGAAAACTTTCAGTAAAACAACTTGAGACGATCTGAAAAGCTGTTAAGGAGGAATTGAGATCTTTATAAAGACTAAAGTGTTTGGAATAGTCGAGTAGGTTCTATAGAAGTCATTTGGAGTGATTTCGGATGTTTACAGAAATCAGAGAAATAAGTAGAGGTAATCACATGTCGGTTACGACGATCTAACACAAATAAAATGGCGATTTGAGGTCATGCATTTGGATGTTTACAGGAGTTTCTCTGAGAAATTAGGAAAGGTGATTATTGAAGTTGGCCATGCTCTAACACATATATGTTGCCGATTTGAGGTCATGAGATCGATCAAACCAGGAGGATAATATTACCAGAAAACCTAATAAAGATGATCTGAAAAATAACTTGAGAGGATCTGAAAAGCTGAATATAGCGGCTTGAGGCCATCAAAGACACAACATTAGTAAATGCAATATGTAAAGCTGGCTAGAAGAGTCTAGATGGTTATTTTGGAAGTGTAAAGACAAAGCTGTGATAAGGTAGTTAAAACGTTCATTTATGTCGGATATTACGATCTAATACACTTTCAATGGACCCAACATTTGAAGTTATTACAATCTGCTAAGTTGGTTATAATGAGTGAAGTTATTGGAATAGTCGAAAAGGGAGGTCGTTTGGTGGTATTTAGGATGTTTACTGATGAAACTCTAAGAAGATAGTAAACGCGATTATTAAAGTCGGTTACGACGATCTCACACTTGTAATATGATTTGAGAAGACATGAAAGCTGTCGAAATGATTGCTTAATATTGCGCGAAAAGTAATAAAAACGATCTTGAAAGCAATTTGAAAGGTTCTGAAAAGTTGACAAAGACAATTGGAGATCATTACAGAGAGAACGTATAAAGTTACTCTGTCAATTTGTTTTTAACGAAGAAAGTTGTTGGAATAGTCAAATAAGCTCTATAGAGGTCATTTGGTATGATTATTGATGTTTACACAAGACTCAATGAGAAAGTTGTGACGATCTAGCACACAATGTAATGAAAACGATCCAAGCTGGTGTTAAATATTATTTTCTAAGAAAGAACAATACCTGGAAAACAACTTCAGAGGATTTGAAAAGATTCTATGGCGATAATTTGGTGTTAACTGATTAAGCTCTGATATGATAGTAAAGACGATTCTTTGAAGTCGGTTATAACGATCGAACACAATTGTTATGACGATTTGAGAAATTATAAACCAGTCAAAGCAGGTATTTAATATTATTTGAAAACAATGAAAACGACCTGGAAATCAGCTTGAGAGTATCAAAAATTTAACATGACGATTTAAGATCTTTGTAACACAACATATGAAAATAATCAATAGAGTGTTAAGTAGATTATAACGTTTAATATCTTAGATCTAACACACTTATATTGACGATTTTAGAAATCTGAAGAACGTTCAAAGTATGTGTTTTATATTACTTGAGTATTAATGAAAACGATCTGCAAAACAGTTTGAGAGGATGTGAAAAGCTGAATGTGACGATTTGACACCCTTTAGTTGATAATAAAGGTTGAATTTTTTAAATTTCTCAAGTGTGATTTTGCATGTTTCCTGAAGACGCTGAGAAATATGTAATGGTCTAACAAACTTGAAAAAAACGAAATAACGTCATGAAAACTGACAAAGCGGTTTTTCAATATTGCGTTAAATGTAATTGAATCGGTCTATAAAAACAAATTATATGGTTCTGAAAAGTTGACAAAGACGATTTCAGATTGTTAAGGAGATAACGTATGAAGTTAGACAATACTCTCTGTACATTAATCTTAACGTGTTTGATAGTCGAGAAGACTCTTGAATGTGATGGTTTGAGACCCTTATAGAGTCAACTTATGAAGTTAGTCATTATAGATTTTTAACTCAGTTATAACCAATACAGCTCTTAGCATTGTCGAGGAGGTTCTCTAAAGGTAATTTGGTGTGATTTTGGATGTTTACTGATGACGCAATCAGATGTTTATTACGATCAAACACACATGTAATGACAATTTGAGAAATCATGACATGTGTCGACGCATGTGTTGAATATGACTTGAGAAGTTAATGGAGACGTTCTGAAGAACAACTTGGCAGCATCTCAAAAGTTGAAATAACAATTTAAGACTCTTACAAAGACTATATATGAAGTTAATTACAGTATTATAAGTTGGTTATAACTACTAAAATTGTTGAAAGAGTCGAGAAGTTTCTGTAGAAGTCATTCAGTGTGATTTTGGATGTTACATGACGGTCTGTAAAGACGATCTTTTAACTCTGTCATAATGATCTACACACTTGTTATGACGATTTGAGGAGTTTTGAAAACTCTCGAAGCGGTTGTTTAATGTCACTTGAAAACTAATAAAACTTTCAAGATTTGCTTGAGACGATCTTAAAAGCTGAAAACGACGATGTGAGATCTTTATAGGGATATCATATGGAGGATTTTATTACAGAGTGTAATGTTGTTTATAACGACTAAAGTGTTTGGAATAGTCGAGTAGGTTCTACAAAAATCATTTGGAGTGATTTTGGATGTTTACAAAATTTTCTCTGAGATATTATGACGATCTAACACAAATATAATGACGATTTAAGGTCATGAAAGCGGTCGAAAGAGGTGTTAAATATTACCAGAAAAACTAAATGACTTCTATAGAAGTCGTTTAGTGAGATTTCAGATCCTGTCAAGTTATTTTTCAGATCATCTTCATTAGTTTTTTGGAAATATTATCAACCTGGGTCGACGACCTATCTCATGACCTCAAATCGCCAACATATATGTGTTAGATCATGACCAACTTCAATTATCACCTTTACTAATTATCTAGAATAATTTCTGTATACATCCAAAATCACACAAAATGACTTCTATAGAACCTACTCGACTATTCCAAACACTTAAGTTGTTATAAAGATCTAAAATCGTCGTTTTCTGCTTTTCAGGTCGTCTCAAGTTGTTTTTCTGAAAGTTTTCATTTGCTTTCAAGTGATACATTACACCCGCTTCGAGAGTTTTCATAACTCATCAAATCGTCATAACAAGTGTGTCATACCATTATGACAGACTAAACATCATTATAACAGACTAAAAGGATCGTTTTCATCATTATTAAGACAATCCTTTTACATCCTTAAAGCTGGTTATAACGACTAAAGTTATTGGAATAATCGAGAAGTGAGGTTGTTTGATGGTATTTAGGATGTTTACCGACGAAGATCTAAAAAGATAGTAAACGCGATCATTTAAGTCGGTTACGACGATCTTACACTTGTAATGACGATTTGAGGTCATAAAAACTGTTGAAATGATTGTTTAATATTGCGCGAAAAGTAATGAAAACCATCTTGAAAACAATTTGAAAGGTTTTGAAAAGTTGACAAAGACGATTGGAGATCTTTACAGAGAGAACGGATTATGTTAATGTCTATCAATTTGTTTATGACGAGTAAAGTTGTTGGAATAATCAAATTGGTTCTATAGAGGTCATTTGATATGATTATTGATGTTTACACGACACAATCAGAAAGTAATAAAGACCATCCTTTAAGTCGGTTGTGACGATCCAGCACACAATGTAATGACGATATAAAAAATCATGAAAACGATCGATGCTGGTGTTTGATATTATTTGAAAACAAAGAAAAAGACTTGGAAAACAACTTGACAGGATATTAAAAGATTCTATGAAGTTAATTTGAATGTTAACTGATTAAGCTCAGATATGATAGTAACGACGATTCCTTAAGTCGGTTATAACGATCTAACACATC
>JAUZSU010021397.1:0-10738 GCA_034780255.1 Parotocinclus maculicauda
CTAAAAGTGGAGATGCCTGCCCTCTCACCTACCATGGAAGAAGGAAACATTGTGAAATGGCTCAAAAAGGAGGGTGAGGGCCATTTGCTTAGTTTTTTTTGTCATTCAGTTGAAGCTTTTTTTGTGACTGCATAGTTTAATATTATATACCTACAGCAATTATTATATGCATGAAGCTTACAGTTTACACATTTTGCACTTTTAGGTAGGATCTAGAGAGTTTGGACATAAGGTAATTTTTAAGAGCGCTGATGGGATTCATGTGAGTCATTTAAACTGACAGTTAAGAAGAATGCAAGTCATTAGATGCAATTAAATCTAGTGCAAAATACTTAACAAAACCACCATCCATCTTTAGAAGCAGCTTAGTTTTGAGTGTGGTGGGGGACCCAAAGCCGGTCCTGGGAACATTGGCTGCAAACCAGGAATACATTTTGTACTGGTTGCAAACCCATCTCCGACAATAATTTACTTATGCAGAGAACAGGAATATGTCTCAAGTCCCTTAGTAATAAAGAAAATTCCTTGTATACTAAAACATTTACAAATATTGTGAACTATGAACCACAAACAGCACAGATATACAGTAGTGTTTGAAAGTTTGTGAAGTTTTGTTTTTCTGTTTAAATATAACCTAAAGTTTCATTTTGAAAATGTCTAAAGTAGATGAAGAGAAGCTGAACAAGTCAGACAATATTATACTTGGTCAATTATTTACTGAAGAAAATGTTAAAAAATTATATACTTGTGCAATAATATATGTTTGTGAGTATCAAACCTATGTTAACATTTGCTTTTGGTGTCTACTGTTAGCCTGTGTTCATGTTTTAGTGAATGTTAATCTTTCCCGTACATTGGCTTGGAAGAATTTCAGCCATTTTCTATGTGCATATCTGCTTAAACTCTGGGATGCTGTTGGGATCCTGTGCATGAACTTCTTCCATTACATGTCTATTGAAGGTCAGGAATTTGACAATTTTTTGGCAATTCAAAAAACTTAACTTTATTCATCTTTAACTATTTTTGGTCAAATTACTTGTCTTGTTGCATTACCCAGTTTCTCTGGAAATTCAGTTTATGGACAGATATAGTGACATTTTAATTTAGATTTTGGCTTGGATAATTTTTAATTCTTTGTTCCACCCATAGTGGCAAGTTGTCCTGGCCAAGATGTTCCCAAACAGAAGAAAAAACGTTAGTTGAATTGGTGTCCAAACTTTAGTAATGGTTTTGTTAACTTTCCAGTCTGATGAGTGTCAACAGCTCTCTTTCTGAGGTCCACTGAAAGATTTTGCTTGTACATTGATACACTTCTTCAAATGTGTTCTGAACGGCAGATTCTGATAGATTTCCGATCTTTAAATACAGCAGGGTGCCCAATTATGCCAGTCCTGAAGATGGATCATGATTAAAATAGTGTGTATATAAATTAAACAAAACAATCTAATTTAGTATTTTTTTGTTTAATTGATATGTAATGTTTTATCTTTATCTACATTTACAGCATTTAGCAGACACCCTTATCCAGAGCGACTTACAATTATCAGTTTAATACAGTCTTACAATCCAAGCAATTGTGGGTTACGGGCCTTGCTCAGGGACCCAACTTTGACAAAGGTGGGATTTGAACCCTCGACCTTCAGGTCTAGAGTCCAGTACCTTAACCACTAGGCTACCACATTGTGTGTTCTCTACCATTAGAACTTTGAGCCTTTAAGTCTCCGCTGTAAATGCCAGTGGGATTTTATAAGTCTCCACTAGATGTGAACAGATGCAGTTTGAGTATAACCCAGGAATGTAGCATCTCAGGTCAGTACTGTGTGGTTGTGTGTTCTTGCGGTTGTCACCACTTGGATTTACCTAAGCAAATAGGTAAGAGCCTCCAACTGGATAATTACTGCATGGGTGATTGTTTCAGCTGGCAAGAAGTTATTTAACCCTAACTTTTGCAGTGAGTAGCTTCTTATTTGTTAAACAACCATGTCGAAAGACGCATCCTATGGTCATGGTAAAGTTGTTAATCTGCTTTAGAAGGGTCAAATTATTTGCAAACATCAAGCAGCAAAAACATCTTAGGAGTTTGTTAAAACTACTAAAATCAGGTTAGGAACTATCCAAAACATTATTTAAAAGTGGAAGGACAATGAGGAAATATCATCTGTGAGGAAGGAATGTGGTCAGAAGAAAATCTTAAATGATTGTGATCTGCATTCACTTAAATGTTTGGGGTAGAAACAACAGTAGACCTTGGGGATATGATTAATAATGAAAGTAAAAGCGTTTACAGCATGCACAATGCAAAGGGAACTTGATGGATTGGGACTAAACAGCTCTGTAGCCTTAGGAATACCGCTTGTCAGCGAGGCTAACCAGCAGAAATGTCTTCAATCTGTTCGGAAGCATAAAGATTGGACTCAATTCCAATTGCAATTGCTGCAATGGAAGACAGTCATGTGGTCTGATGAGTCCAGATTTACCCTGGTTATTTCATCAGTGTATTTTTTGTGTCATATTCCAACATGACAATGCGTGGATTCACGGGGCTCCAATTGTGGATTAGTGATTCAGGAGGCATGAGCTATCATTTTAACACATTGTGTATAATATAAACAGCATGTATTTTGTTACAGAATAGGAAAATTTTGCCCAGTATAAATGTTATTTGGGCCCCATCCTCTAGGCTCATAAACACCCCCATGTTTCATTAAGATAAACGGTAGAAGTATGCAGACTACTTTGCTTTAATCTGTATCTACATTAATCACCACTTTTAAGCCATGTGTGTGTTTGAGTCTCTTTTTCTTAAATGCACTCATTTTTCATGTTAAATTTAGTATTCATGAGCCTTTTCAGCCCTGGGGTGTATTTGGAGATTGTGGTACATTATCATTTGTTGCTATGTGTAATGGCTTGCTGAACTGACAAAACAGTGCATTTTATAAGACTCTGGATCTCTGCACCATGCTAGGATAAGCTTTTAATCATTAATGTGTAGTCTTAATGTGCAGACCTGTAATTACAATATGATCCAAAGGGAAAGTTTTTATTTTTTATGTTAAGTTTTTTAATGGAATTTAAATGGGAATCGAAACTTAACTTAAAATGTTTATGTTCCTTTTGGATCACAGCTTCTCTCACTTTTTATACGTGATCTCTACTGCTGGTGTGATGAAGTTTGGTTTTCCTAGGTCACTAAAATACGTTAAGCTTTATTCACATTTATACTTTTATACTTTCCTAGCTAATGCAGCATTTGTGGTAGGAGAGCAGTTTGTGTTGATATTTTATACTACAGAAGCTCTATATTTACATTTATGGCATTTGGCAGACGCCATTATCCAGAGCAACTTACAGCTGATGCAATCCTACAATCCAAGCAGTTGTGGGTTAAGGGTCTTGCTCATATATCATATTGGTGTCTTTGATCTTTTGCCACATTTTTTTACAACAGGTCAGTTTTCCACACATATTGTCTTGCATTGTCTTTCCATTTCTCTCAAAATTAGAGCCCAAGTTTTTCAGTGCTGCTAAAGCTCCAACAAAGCTATGATGCCTTAATTAAAAAAATACAAGATGTATTAGTCCTGGCCTAACTTACTATTTGCGGCTGGGTATGTGAAGCATAAATTGCTTTAGTAGTAACTAATAAGTGGAATCGAAATTTTGTTTTCTTAACTGGTACCCAGTTCTTGGGATTTTGAAACCAGTTTTGAATAGGAGCAGGATTCTGATACCAAACCTTAGTAAATAATTGTATGCATATTAAACATTTTGCGTGTATGAAACTGCTCAGCATCTGTGGAGTAATTTTAATATTTAGTGTGTGTCTGTGTGTGTATGAGAACAGGTGAGGTGGTGGCAGCTGGTGACGCTCTCTGTGAAATTGAGACAGACAAGGCAGTGGTTACCATGGAATCCAGTGATGATGGAATCCTAGCCAAAATACTGGTGAGTGTGTGTTTGTTAGATTAGAAATTGTCAAGGGGGAAAGAAAAATTGAGATGGTGATTGAGTTTAAACTGTATATTAACATGAACCAATATATTAAGTAAAGCTTCCTAAGCTTGCCACCTAATCTCATTCAGAGGAAGTCATGTGTGTGTTTCTTATGTGTGTCTCGTGCTCTATTGTCTGTAATTGAAGGTCCTCATTAAGGCTACTGTTTCTGGACTGGAAGAAAAATGTAACCCTAATGAGCATACCAACCCCTCTTCATGTTCCCCTGTGTATTTAGTTTAATAGCTGCTCGGTCTCTTTCCATTTCACTGAGGAAAGCTCCAGCAAAATTGACATGATGGAATGAAGTGATGTGCCTTTTTTGTTGTGGAAGGCCTTCTTTCGAGAAATAATTGAATTGTCACTCATAGTATCTCATTTCCATAATTCAATAATCTTTCTATGGAGTCTAGGCAGCTTCACAGGCTTAAACTGTCTCCTGAGGACGTTTTTACATTCAGCCTGATTTAACTGATTATATATGGAATTAGCATAAGGTCTGTTGTAGGGATTGACTATTCAGTTTTCATCTGCAGACTTTAAAATTGGTTGAATATGGACACAGTCAGCTGTTTTGTAATATTCGCTGACTGATTTATGAATAGGATTATCCAATTGGTGTGTCCTCTAATGTTCCATATATTGAGGGGATTTTCCATTTGTCACTTCATATTTATTAAGCAGTGAAATATGATGTTCTAATGCTTCCTAATTCTTTAGTTGTACTTAAGATGTAACCACTTTTATTTCTATGTAATATAGTAATTTAACCACAAATGATGACACGTACATTTGTACATCTCATCAGTGGGCTTACACACATACACAAACTAAACTACATACAGTCAAACTAATAAGCTTTACATATTTTAATACATAAATTGATTCAGTAAACATTTTGCAAAGTTCTCTTTTGAAAATAAAATAAATAAGTGTTTAAATTAAAATAAATTAAAATAAGTGTTTAGTATTTTCTTTTATTATTGTGAGTAAGCTAATATCAAATCTAGATTTCTTTAATGCCTTGAAGTCGTTGGTTCACGTCAGTTCATGTGGGTTTCCAATGGTGTTATTTGGATTGACAAAGGCTCAGCTTTGTTGTACTTTTCAGTTTGTTGAAGCTTTTGAGCACTGAGTATTCAATAATGTAGTTACATTAATTCATCACTATTAATTTTTTTTTTTACCCTTAGTCTACTTTGCATGTCATTCGTCATGTCCCTTACACACCACTCTGTTTCCTCCGAGAGGGTGTTTCCATGGCAACTGGCCATGGGGGTTGGGAGACTTGGAGCAGGAACAGAAGGAACCAGTCTGAATTAGATAACCACCATCCAGCAAAACACCTGCCTCTTCACTCTATTTGCACTTTGTGTGTATGAATACGTAATGAAAAGATACAAGTATCACTTCATTTACGTAAAAAAACTCCATCTGTCTGTGACCTGAATGCCATGGTTGCTGTGAATGCAGGGGTCAGCCTTAAAATAATTGCCAGTTACAGTGCTTTACATCTGCAGGTCACAACACACAGTAATACGGAATTGCTTACACCCATTCATCCACCTTGACCTAATGACTTCATTGATTGAAGACCGTTGTTTGCGTGCGATCAATAAAATGCACTATAATGCTCTGTAGGGGTTTAGTGCACCAAGAGGGAACTGTACAAGTGATAATATGCAAAGTATAGAGTGCAATTTCATTACATCAGTATATATTTGTATTTTTATTTGTATTTGCATGTATATATGGCCATTCTATTGGCATCTTAGTAATTGTACTTTGGTTCTTTTAACGCATTTCACTTTCATACTGAGAACATTTATAGTATTTTCAATGTTATGTTTTAGATGGTTGTTCCAATGCATCAAAATTAATAGATTGGCTTGTTTATCTTTTTGCTAACACTTTTGTTCCTGTGATAATACAACATAGCATAGTAAAACCCATGCCTAAACAGAGCCCTCTCCTAAGTACAGTATAAGTACATTGATTAACATGGTGCACAGCCAAAAATTAAAAACTCTGAGAGTTTAAGTGAATACAATGTATTGTTATTCATGGCATTCATGTTACTCTGACATGTACCATCCACCTAATCATTGTGGCAGACCAAGTATGCCACTTCATGGATAATTCACATTGCCACACTGAAAACTATTGTTCAGAAATGGTTTAAGGAACATGATAATTTTAAGGTGTCATTTTGACTAATCTGGGCAAGCAAGTCAGATCCAGTGAGAACCTACCTTAAAGATTCTGCAGCTAAATTATTTGTCCAAGGTACTGCCCCTTCTGAGTCTATACCTTATATAGTTCCTTATATACCTTCAGGTTTAAGAGCCACAAGGTTGACCTACACAATGTTAATCAGGTTGTTCTAATGTTTTGTCTGATCAGTGTGCATAAGTAAAAATCCATATCTCACAATAATCGCTGTTCCATGCTGTTCACTGTTCCAGGATAGCACCGCATATCACATGGGTTGGTTTTTTTTTTTGTCATTTTATTTTTGTTTCGTTTTTTTAAATAATACGAGTTAATAAGGGTAATGGGGACAAAAGGGTATTATAGTTATTGTTTCACACTTATATTTTACTTCTAATATTAAGGTCAACAATACACCCATGAGTTCCTTTCCCATATCCGTGAGATGCATTTTAAAAACACTTTATTATACATGGATGGGTACAGGTCTGCATACTGGGTTACAGCGGCCATAGTGTCTGGGGCTTGTCTGGTGCTACCAGCTAAAGACATCACACCCGCAATATAATCTCTCATTAAAAGTGTGTAGCATGAGTGGGAAAAGTCTAAAAAATCTTAAACTGCAGAAAATAAATGCCAATGTAACAATACATTTCTTGACAGTTGTTGTACTAAAAACAGGAAAAAGCATATTTCAAAAAACAGAAAATAAAAAGAAGTTAGAAGTATACTAAAAATACATAAGGACACCAAAGGGATTGGCCTTTTAAGTGTAATATTTGTGTAATATTTAGTGTAATATTGTGAAGCTGCTTTGAGACAATGCTACGTTGTAAAAAGCGCTATATAAATTGAATTGAATTGAATTGAATTGAAGGACACCAACTCTGGTCAGAAAAGTCCATAAAAGCGTGAGCTTTCTTGATGAAGTCCCAGCTTTGACTGTGGCATAAATAAGACCATTTTCTTTACTGGGAAATCATAATGGGTTGGGTATTTTTTTTACTTAAATAGTAGTTTGCATTCTATTACCTGTATATTGACAAACACATAGTCATGTACTCCATAGAAGCATCTTGACTGAGAAAAGCAACAAGCAATTTTTAAGTAGTTTATTATTATTGAAGAGCTTACATAATAAAAGCGTGTGTAACTTGGTTTAACAAATTGTTTCTTTAAAATGTCTATTATTTAGCTGCCTTTGTATTTTCCCAAATGTTTCACTTCTTAAGACGGCTCTGACAAAATGTAACTGTTTGATAATTGACCAAGGCCCTTAACCCCCAATTGCTTGGATTGTAAGATTATATGAGTTGTAAGTTTCTCTGAATAAGGGCGTCTGCTAAATGATATTATTGTAAATGTAAAATGCTTAATACCACTAACAGTTCCAGTCAGTGAGTACTTGCTGCTGCTTCTACTTCATTAGCTCAGTATGGGCCAGGTTCCTGGCTGTGTACCCTGTTCAAAGCTTCCTGTGCTAGCTTACAAGCGCCAGTTGTGCCAACTTCCCCATGCCATACACCATCTGTGGCTCTATTTCAATGTGACTGCACAAATTGCTATTTTTACTCTCACCTCACACATGGAACACTTGTCTGTTCACTTTTAGGTGGCAAGAAGTATACAAATATTTACTGATCCAGCTAAAGTTTGCTACCAGTATTGCTGTGTGTTTAGGAAAGTACTTTTTTTTTGCACATTTTTTTATGTTGTGGCCAGGTTTTCTCTCATCGTTCTGCAATGAATACCTCCATTAAAAACAAAATTTGCAAATCACTGGAGCCTAGCCAGAGTGACCATTGACATTTGATCTATGTATTATTTACAGAAATCCGAGGCTTATTCCAGTGCATTCTATAAGGTTCTGAGTAGTGCTGTGCTTGGTAACAAGCAGCATGTGGTTGGGTTTGATAACATACACGTTTGTCACCAGTTTGATGCTGATGTATGTTTATAGACTAGTAATGTGAATGCAATCCTCTGTGGTCTTGTATGTGGTATTAGCTTGCGAAATGGGGTTGACGAGTTCATAGGTCATGACTACTTTGATCTGGATTTGTACATTGTTGATACTTTGTAGATTTTTCACATTAAACACAGTCTACTGAATCAAATGGCTTTTTCTGCTAAAAGCTTTAAAATAATAAAATACCAAATACCAAAATGCAGGCGTCCTGCGTGCAGTTGTGAAATCTATCAAGTGATGGCAGTGTTGCGCTCTTTGTTTTTTCGTGAACCCTACAAATCCATATTGTCAGTGGGAAGGGCATGGTGAAAAAGTGTATTGAGGTGCCAGTAGCGTGGAATGCTGCTTTTAAAAACATTGTAAATGCCTATGCCTAATTGCTGTTTATTGATGTGCATGTGTGTGTTTATTACCAACCAACCAGAAATTACTGGAATTTTTTACTGTTTACTGCACCATATTGTTTGTTTACCATCTGTTTGCAAAATTCTCAGCTTGTTGATTGAAAGTGCTTGAATGGCTGCTTCATGACAGAACTAAATGAACAATAGAGACCTGTGGCATAGCGAATGTTTTATTAAGCTCTTTATTGTCTGGTTGAACTGAAACTTGAACTGAACTGAGGTTTTACGTAAATACTGTGCTGTCCAAATAAAGACTAGAAAATGGTCTGTTTAGCATTGTGTATACTGTATGTCCATGCCCCATATTTAAAGCATTTTTGGTGCGCACACACACAGACACACACACACACACACACACACACACACACACACATATCTTTATATTTGTATATAGATATATAGTAGGCTATACTGTAAAGCTCTCATGTAAACAGTCACAGCTTAACAAATTCCTTTTATGCATTTACCACAAATCATAATCATTTTACCAGACCTGTTTCACATACCCTCTCACCAGGTGTGCAAAACATGCTGATTTTGATCTGGGGTGGATTTCCCTCCCCACTAATTAAACACTCACTCTCCAGTTTAACAATGGTCATTGTGCTTCGATACTTTCACTGGTTTAGTGGTATTGCAGTGAGTGCTTTTACATGCACTTACTAATTCGATCATAGTCTGATTTCTACAGTTATCTGATTTAAGTGGTCATGTATACTGTGTACTCCAATCTAGAAATAAGATTAAGAAATCTGAGCAAGAGATCTGTATTTTTATTCCAGTAATTAGTTTACTCATAGCATGAATACCAATTACCTGATTTCACTTAGTTTTCTCATTTCATATGCGAGAGACACATTCCAGGTCCTATTCTAATAACAAGGCTTTATTAGGCCAATTTTTTTGTTGATTGTGACCTTTTTAAGCACAGGATCTGGCAAGCCCATAATTAGGGACACACTGAAACATATGTGTTAAAGTGGAAAATTAAGAATTAGATTATTTAATATGATTATGAATTTAGTTTGTCATTTCTTCTGATGCAATTTTTGGTTGGTTGCAAAATAGACATGTAATACTGGAGGTTTTCCATCATCTGATTACTAAATTACCTGTAAATTCGTTTAATGGATTGCTGACAAAATCAGATTATTAATTGTATGTAAATGCACACAGTGGCTACGACAGTAATTTATTGGCCAACAGGTTTTCAGGACTACCAAAATTGTGGTATTGTTTTTTTTTCACCTTACCTGATTTAATATTAACAGTTATAAGTTACTTTGTTATCAATGTCCATTTATTTTGGTGGTTTTAGTGATGACATGGATGGAAATATCAATCAAATTATAAGATCATTCACCTGCTCCACCGAGCTGCCACTTTTGAAATTGAGCAAAATCGTTAACTCATTAAGTTGCTCTTGAAAAGGGCATCTGCTAAGTGCTCTAAATATGGCTTCAAATATGAATATATGAGTTTGTTTGAAATGGTGTAATTCTACTTTTAGGCTTAGGTTATAATAGCCATTGTTTTTGTGTTGTGAGTAGAATTAGAAACTGTATAAATGTCCAGTGTGCATTTTTGCACTACATTTTCAAATATGATATGCAAATCAAATGAAACCAAAGGAAACTGGGTTTCTGCATCATTACATATGACAGAACAGTCATGACAGCTTTAATAACTTTGCATTTAGTGAGTTGGTTTTCTTAAACAAGTACTTAAAGTATTTATCTTCTCTTGTCATTTGGTCAGGCCACACTGGTAAGTGGATTGTATACAGTCGTGGTCAAAGGTTTTAAGAATGGCACACATTTTGGTTTATACAAAGCTTTTCTGCATCACTTTTTATGGTGGCTATTTATATTTACTATAGGTTGTGAAGAGGGATCAGATGAATTGCAAATAATTGCAAACTCATTTCCTGCCATGAAAATGAGTAGATCATAAAATTGACTGTATTCCAGCCACTGAATTTCAGCCCTATAAAATGATATGACAGCTGGACAAGACAGCTGATATTGATGTTGTGATTGCTGCAGAATGTCATCTGGCATTATCTTGTTGAAAAATGCAGGGTCTTTCCTGAAAGAGATGACGTCTAGATGGGAGCATATGTTGTTCTAGAACCTGAACATAGTTCTCTGCATTAATG
>JAUZSU010021408.1:0-10738 GCA_034780255.1 Parotocinclus maculicauda
GGGACCCAACTCTGGCAGCTTGGCAGAGGCGGGATTTGAACCCTGGACCCTCTGGTCCAGAGTACAGTACCTTAACCGCTAGGCTACCACAGTCCCCGAGTCAACACATGATTGACTTGCTCTAATGTGATCAAACACATTTTTTGGAAGTTTTTCCTTTCCACTGGCACCATTGGCTTGCTCGTTAGGGACAAATAGAATCAAATTTGTGACACTTGTTCATGCAACAATGTAAAGCTGCTTTGTGACAATGCCTATTGTAAAAGCGATATACAAATAAAACTGAATTAACTCAAACTTAATTGCATGTATAGACCAAGACCCTATAGGTATTGGAAACACCTTAAAGCCCTGCAGGAGCTTAGTTCTTAGTTCCATAATTCTTACACCTGTGATAATTGTAGTTCTAAGAACAGCATGTATAGGGACTTTTCCAGCTCCTACTCTTTGCTCGGCGCATAGGAACCCTAAGTGGCCTAAGTATGCCGCAATTTGTCCAGATGTAAAAGGTACGGTGATTGATCTACATGAGGTGATGCCTGTGTTGACCTTAACCGCCATGTTAAAATACACTAGTACAGTGGTTTCAATACAAACAACAGATCTCCATGCTTTAAATGAAAAAAAACAACAACAACATACAATTGGAATGTAGTTCTCAAAGGACCTGGATAGCTGGATAATTCCTCCCAAATTATTCCCTAGAACTGTTAGATTGACCATAACAGTCACTCATAAAGAAGAATATTGTGTTTTTTAGAGTCATCTAATATTCCCATATGTATTAAATTATATACTGTACAGATTTACTGAACTCTATTTCAGTGGACATGACGTAATTATGTTTATAGAGGCAGTCAGTTTACATAAAAATATTATTTTGAGATGCGTCAAGTAACCTAATTGCTTAGTAAGCAAACTAAAAGCTCCACCACGTAACTCTAAAAAAGCTGTTTAAATTTCACATTATACCCACAAAGAGGTACAAAGGACCATTGTTCAACTACACACATTTCTAATCCTTTCTTTCCAAAATACTGACATTCATAGAAGGATTTGCTGGACAAAACCTAATAGTTATTTACTGCAGCAGTAATTGCCAAGGGAAACATCTCTACACTAATACACTGTTATTATCCATTTCCCTGGCTCCTGTAATATACCTATTTCAATCGGCTCCTGTAATTTGGAGCTCATTCTAACGTGGGAAGGATAAACAAAACTGACTCACCCCAGGTCGGTGAGAGGCGGCTTGTCTCTGCCTCGCCTGTAGCACAGGAAGATCTGTGGTCCTATGATGCTGCCTCCGTTCAGTTCAGCAGTCAAACCAGCAGGAGTGTGCTCGATGCAGGTATAGCCACGCGGCACCTCCTCACCCTGAGAGCGAAACACCACTGCAACATCTGTGATCGGGGCTTCGACCTGCGCTGAATTCCGCTGGCAGCCTTCATCGCATGCTCCATGCTCTTCAAAGGGCTCTGAGGAGTCAGTGAGGCCTGCTACCACAAAGTAATCCGCTACACGTGGGCTTTTGTCCTCCATCTTCTACCTTCCCCATAGAGAAGAGACGGTACAGCTAGACAGAGATAATGTTGTGGAATAGGATTTTATATAAGTAGTTAGCCAATGCCAGTTATATTCCTAAAACATCAGTGTTTTGCACAGAACCATGACTAATAATGAGTAAGTTGCACAATGCCTGTTACAAAAAAAAACATTCACAACACATTCCTCCAACTCACTACTGTTTTTCTAAAAGCTGTACATTTTACAGATTACATTCTGCAAGGTAAATTAGTTTCAGATACACAAACACAACAAACTTTCTCTGATCTTGTTTGCTGAGTGTACTTCTTATGCTTCTGTTACACAAGCACACAGAAAAAAGCTGTTTCACATGCCACTGACTTTGTTAGAAATGACAAAGAGCATATGGTAGCAATTACATTCCTACGGTGCATAAAGACATATTTCAGACTATATGAGCTGCCCCTCTTAAAAGACGTTCAGGCAGTTTCTAAGAATAAATAAATACATGTACTTTGAGAGAAAAAAAATTCATTTAAACTCCACTACCACTACAACCACCATGCTTGCCCTTTGTGCATATGGGCTGTGACAGAGGAATTTACAGTTCACATATGAAAGTGCCACTCTATTATGGAACACTCCATACAGAAAGATAAGTGTGACTGATTCTCTCTCTGTTTCATGGTGCCATAAATAGCAATGCGACCGTGGCAAAGGGTGTGCAGCTGTGTGTCCCGACCTGCTTTATCTCATTTTCTCTCCCTGCAGGTCACCCTGACTCACAGTCAATCATAAATCACCAGCTTGCTGTCTATGCTGGGTAAATACAATCATCTACCAATGCTCTTTGCAATAGCCAGTGAAAATGACCCAGTAGTTACATCACTGATCATTTGATGTAATTACATCACTGTGTTCTGAAATGATTGTCATGCTTTCATCACTATAACTTGGCCATTTTTACTATAATATGTGGCTGTAACATTTAGAACTGTGACAACCACATGTGCATGTGAATTGAAATATTAAAGCTTAATCTTGTGTTTAAGTTGTAGCTGAAAAAGCATCCATCACAAACTATTACTTATATCCCATGAAATATAATGGGATTACTCCCCTCACATACTACTTATTAATTTAATTTAGCCCACGCCAACAAATTCAAACTGACAAACAAGTGACTGACACCCAAATATCCCTACATTCTAACGCTCCAGTCACTAGCACCGTATACATTTACCTTATGTATTTTACACTGTTGCCCTTACAACACCAAAGCTGTTATATTATATTATATTCAGACATAAATTTATTCCTTATTGAAATTATTCAACTTTAGCTAGCACCTTATGTTAACTTCTACACCCATGTTTATTGTCTACGCCTTATTTTATTCTTAGTTGTTTTGATGACTTGTTTACTGGTAATGTCCTGTTCATTGCACTGTAAGGATTTCTGCACAATTTCGTTGTACTCTCTGCAATGACAAAAAAGGAATATTACCCTTAATCTTAATATTTATTATTGTATTTTAGAATAAAAGTTAAAAATATCACAACCTCACAAACTATTGCTTATTCTGCATATTATGAATATTATTTGCTATGACACATACCAAATTTACAGTGATTAAAATTGTATAAGGCTTGGTCATAGTGTACATTTCACAGTAATGGTGTTAATTTTCCTAAGGGTAGCACAGTGGTGCAGTAATTAAGTGTTTTCACTTCACTGTTCCAGAGACCTGGGTTTGAGTCCCAGCCTGGCTGCTGCCTGTGTGAAGTTTACATGTTCTCCCGGTGTTTACATGTTTTCCCGAATGCTCTCTAGGTAATCTGACTAATTTTCACATTCTAATGTTGGTCAGTTGTTGTCTCTGTATAGCAGATTGGTGTACTAGTGTAACAAACTAGTCAGTATTCTCTTCTACTGCCAGTTTAAGCAGGAAGCTGTGATTTCTAAACTCTGGTCATGTCCAAGTTGCACAAATCAGCTTATAGACATTGTAGGGGCCTACATATGACTGACAGTCATATGATTAAAACAATCACAGACTATACTGGATGGGTCCTTACTACATATACAGTCCTCTGTTGCTTGGCAACACATGAAGGAGCTGGGTGGCAAATTTTTTTTTTTTTAAATATGCAAAGACAAAATTGGTACATCCGGTGAAAACCCACTGAACCTGTTAAATAACCTTAAAAGGAGGCACATTTCTTAAGTCAGAGAGTGGAGCAACCTCACATTTGTGCAACAGTGAGAGCAAAGATGCTGCATATGAGAAAACAAGTAGGCGTTGGGAAGACTCACGACATCACTGATGATGTTACAATTTACCTGGTCACGGTTATGTTACACAGACCAAATGGTCGAGTACTTTACACAACTTCTACAAACAGTCGATCATCACCCACATCATACTATTGCCCATACCATAGAAAGTAGCTAGATAGAGAGTAGAGTTCATGGCAGCTTAACTTCTTAACTTTTAGTTTAAAGAAATCAACAAAATATTTCTTTCCCCTTGGAATTCCTGTACTATATTAGAATATCAACAAAATATTCAATCCCATACTGAATTCCTGTAATATTTTACCCTTTAATGTTCAATTTCTAAAACTCAAATATCAGTTACCAGTGTCTTAGATCATTAATATTGGTCCTTTAAAATTCATATCTCCCAGCCCCTAGTCTCAATAATTGTGCATGTCTTTTGCTATTTATTCAACAATAATCTGTATAATTATAAGCATTTGCAGAAACACATAAAGTATTTGTCTTGAGGGAGTTGGGAGAGAGTGTGCACTATTTTAGTGGGAAGTTTTTTTTTCAAATCTGTAGCATTATCTACAGCCTCATGAAGTTATAATCACTGGGTTTGTAGAACAGGGGAATGGATGGTGTGATGTAACCAGTCTTCAATGTGACTTAATTAATATAACGTAAATAATCATTATGTCCATCAAACTGATTTACTGTATGTAAATAAGACACCGGTTCAGAATAACATATGTTATCTAATATACTGACTAGACTACTGATGACCCTTAAGTCAACATATTAAGATATGGCTTTCTCAAACATATTCCTTAAACAAATATTCTAGAATTTGCAATTTGTAATGAAAGAGTGTAATGTCTCTGCATGGTGAAAAATAAGAAAACAGTTTAAGATCCACTGCTAGTTATTACACTAATAATTGTATAAACATTTTAAGTATGACTAAGTAAAATTTATTTTGTCCTGGACTCTAAAGATTATCATGCATACTGATTATAATTGATAGCATAATTCACATAAATTCAGTCCTAGACTATTGGGGTTTTGGCTGTACTGCTGTACTGTATCTCATGTCACTTAATATTCCTTAACATTTTTAAATTCCTTAAGGTACCACTTTGCTACAGACCGGCTCATGTTGCAGGGTTCACAAGGTATCATCACCCATACTGACACATCATTTGAGCACTTTCTCTGGCTCTTTGTGGAGAGATAATGGCTTTGTGGTTTGCATTTTGGGCGAACAGAATCATGGGACGCAGCTTAAGAGATTAGGAAATCAAACTGACCTACTGACTGACTCCTCTATGAGGACTACTTCTCTTTTCTTATTGTTATTTAGAGAGACGTGATAGAGAAGGTGTAGATTAAGCACTTCTTATTTATAAAATTTTAAGATGTGTCAACAGCTGGTCTAGATGAACTAAACCGAGAGATTAAAGGTAGAGCAAATAACCCTAATCCTGCTCATCCTTATAAAGCCTCAAGGCTGGGGACACAACTAGAACATATTCTCCATCTGGCTCATCCAGGTCAGAGCGAGAAACTGATGTACACTGCTCATGATTTTACATAAAGCTGCAAACAGAAAAGAAGCCACCTACACTTAAACTCCAGTCTCAAATGTACCCATACCCACACAACTCAGACCACTGACTGAAGAAAACACATTTAAAATACCGGGGAGAAAAACATAGCAGATGTGTCACAAGTTATGTGAGTGATTTAGAATTATATATAGACATAATCTCTTGGTCCTGCAACTACGCCATCCGCTGAGACGAGAAGTGGGCGCAGAGAAATCATGATCCTCACCATGGCAACAATGGTGAATGTGTGGCAAATGTTCATTGTATTTATTTTGTGCTAGGAGAAGAAACTAGCATGCAAGATGATGAACTTGAACAACAACAATCTTTTGTTTTGTCTAACCTAAAGTGAAGAACCTTATAATTGGCCTCTTAAAAGATGATTATAATTTAATGGAAAGCATTATATACTGAGTTGGCCATTAACAAATGCATATTTTAAAATCCAATCCACTTTCAAACAGGAAAACTTCTCAGATTGTAATGTCAGTTATGATAAGGCAGAAGAGTGAAAGTAACAAAGACTCATGAAAACATAACTGCTATTAGTGCAGGGAATAATAAGTCCAGGATTGTCCTTGGGTAATGATGATTTACTTAACAAAAATACTGATGGTGGCTCAACTCCGAACACGAACGTGACAAAAATGGGAAGGTTCGGACAGAAAGTCATTCTCTTATTGAGAAACTCGATGCAATGGGGAAACTTCGGAAGCAGACTTTAAATGCAGACTCATACGTAGAGGAAATCCTGCCATGAAGAACCTACGTAAGTTAAATTGAGTGCACAAGTGCTCTCTCCTTAAGTTACTCATCACGAACAGGGAACTGCTCAGATGATAACTGGTTTCTTTCTTGTCTCTAAGGAACTGAGATGTAACCTCAGGCCTCTGCTATGCTTCCCTATTCTCTATAAATCAGAAAGGTTAAGTAACAGCAAAGTTAAGAAATTCTAATTATGCTGTATTCTAACAAAGGTATGGAATACAGCTCAGCATATGTTCAAGTTAACTTTTCCCAAAGAATGAAATGTAAATAATGATGTGCAAAGTGCAGATTTTTAAAATTCACAATTTTTTATTTGGTCTCTATGAAACCCTGTATAATCATTCACCCCATGTATTCATGACCAGATGTGTATATGTGGATAAAATTCATCCTTAAAACAAAAAGTGCACTTTATTCAGTTATTTTCTATTCAAATTCAGACATCACATACTTGCATGTATCATGTATCCAACAAGTTGTGTACGAAGTATGCCACTACACGCTTGATTCAATGCTTTAGCCTCTATAAACGATATATTCTATAACAGGCTATTAAGCAACAGAACATAACAAGATTGTATTACACAGTATTTTAGTAAATGGCTGTTAAGCAACAGTGTGTTCAACGTCTAGTCAATTATTCTGACACATCCTTAAATAGAACCATTTGTAAAGGTGGTACACATTAAATAAAATGTACACTACTGAATAAATACAAACAATAATTCTCTAAAACTAACATTCTATACATGCGTTCATTCAAAAATCTACAGCAGGGCCACAAATCAGGGCCGTGAATCTTGGTCAAATCCTATAATCAAGCATTGTTTACATCATAGCCTTAAAGGCTTACTCCCTCTGTATGCTTTCTCTTCACCTAATAGCAGCCATAGATTCTGAACTCTTTATGACAGTATTGTTTATTTTCTCATTTTCAGGGCTGTTTCATTGTCGTGCACTGTTTATTGTGGTACCAAGAAAGATAAGCCTTGGCCTTCTTTCACCAGCATGTGGCTCCAAGAAGGCTGAGGATAAGCCAACTCAAAAGTCTGTCAAAAACAATAAGCCTGATGTCGTGCAGCTGTTTAGGGGCCTGGCTTGCTGGCCCACATCCAGTGGTGCCTGCATTAGGGACTTTACTGCTGAAGCAAGCTCTGGAGCTGTAGGGAGGCCGAGGGGAGAATGCAGGAAGTGAGAACTCGCACAGCACATTTGGCCAGCATCTGGTCCTGCTTAAGCCATGGAGGTGGACATCTGACACCTCGGCACCATGACGAGGCACAAGCAGACATCCGCATACTTAAGCAAGAAGGAGGCAGAATAGCTATTTACATCCCAAAATGTTCTGTCTGGCATATCTGAATTGCAGGGAAGTCAGTAGAAGGTGTGTCAGCTGCATTTTTAGTCTTACACCTTACTAGGATCTTCATACTTTAGAGCTGCATTCACACCTCTTGTGTTCCGAGAATTGAGAGTGGTCTCTGAAGTTTGAATAGGAGTAAATCCAGAATGGCTGTTCCTTCACACAAGCCATTAAGATCAGCTACATGGAAATATAATATATTTTACAGAACATGACAACATAACTACTTTTTTCTATTAGATTTTACAACAACAATCTTATTAATTCAAATGAAAAATAATGTATGAAAATACATAACTGTGTGCACTGGATGGGCAGTGGCAGTGAACATAAGACAACAAACAAAAACACTCAAATGGGCATGTTTTTACAAAACGGTACAACTGTCTCAACGATTCAAAGATGCAATACTCTAATCCACTACCACAGCAAGTGCCTTCCATACGGATCAGGCATCACACAGAGACACAATGGCTGTGTCTGAGTTATTGGAGACCAATTTGGGGTCAAACCTGAATGCTACTACTTCGACCCCTACCTACATCTGTGATGGAATGGCATCCCATCCAGGGTGAGCTTACACCTGTGTCCTGTGTTCTCCAGGGAAAGAAAGCAGAGACCTGACTCACTGATCAGAAAAGCAGGTTTCAATTGTGAAAATAATAGTCCTTTCATCATATAACATCTACATCTATTCGTCCTATCCACTGTTTATGATTCTAGGGCATACATCCCCTGCTAGGTGTAACACAACAACGGATCAATACAATGTGTGCACAAAATAAGTCTTTCCATCTACTTAACTCGGACATTTTGCTTTAAATTCAATCAAAACTCAATCCAGTCAGCATAAAAGTTATATTACAGATTCACATGGTTATGCTAATGTAGATGCTCAAATATACCAAATTCACATCGGCTGCACAACATCAACTTTTATTAGGTACTTCCATTTTTAGGGTTGGGCTACAAAAAACTAAACTTTATTAAGAATAAAAAAAGATTTAGCACATTTTACAATCTCAAGGCTGCTTTACAAAAGCAGGACAGCAATAACTAAACAACAACCAAAAAACCTACACAGCAGAGAAAGGTACTGTTTGAAAAAAATTTATTTCAAAGACACTTGAAGGATGTAACTGAAAGATCTGCCACTCATTGAAGAGAATTTAACACAAAGGATATGGGGTGGGCACTGTGGGGATAGAGGAGCCTCCCAAGAAATACAGGGGCCAGACCACAAACAGCTTTAAATGTAACAGGTGATATTTTGCAATTAATGTTAGATGTTTTGGGTAAAGCCAGTACAGGTGATGTGGTGGTGTAAGCAGATTTGTGTTGTATGTGAGCATGCTTTCTACTGAAAGCTTCAGCCAGGAGAGTACTAAAGAAGAGAATAATCAATATGTGTGAACATTATAGCATGAACTAATGTTTTGACTTGGTGAGTATAATGACTGGAGACAATGATATGAAGATGAAAAGGTTACCGCTTGGATTATAAAACTGGATTAGCTTTAGTGACTCTGGCGTCTATTAAAAGTAAATGCATTTTGGAGGAGGTATCAGGTGTCAGTTCACTCCCTCATAAAATAAACGAGCAAATATCAGCATATGGTGCGATTTGTTTGCTGGTATGCCAGTCTGTTAGAAACAGGAGTTCCATGTTCCATATTTTGTGCGGGTTAGTGCTGGTCTGGTAATGGTTTAGCTCGTGAACTCAAATGGGCTTCCCCGCCTTTCTGGTAAAGCTGGCTGACCAGTACAGGAGTGTCCAAAACATAACATATGCTGTTTTTTCACGGGTTTTCAGTAGAGCTTTAGCAGGTACGTGGTTATATTATCAAATCGATTCTTGTACCAGTTTCCTTATGAAAAGCTCAATTTTCTTGTTTACTATAGCGTACTGTCTTCAGCACTCTACATCGCCCAACCCTAAGACAGGCTAAGGCCAGGTATTCAAATTATGTCGACTTATTTTATCCAAAAACAAATGAGCTAACTGTAGGCTTGAACAAGGTTTTTGTAAACAGAAAGAAATAAACACATACATAGCTGGACATACAAAGCTAACGACTGGAATGATCCACGCGTAAACACAATGCAAGAACCAAAACAATTAGCGGATCCTGGACGTGTCATCGCCGGTCCATCTGTTCGCTTTACTATTACATAAACGCAAAATAACACCTGTTGGCCATTTCTTATGTTATTCAAATGTCCTAATAGATTACAGTTTAAATAATATTAGTCAGTCATTTAAAAGAGCGCCGAGCAATTACTTACGGGTTCAGCGCTTTGATGATCAGTTCACAGACGCTCCCTCATTCAGCTCAAAGGGTTGTTTTTACTGGTGCGCAAAACATACATTCTCTTTCCCGGTTTCGAGAAACAAAAACAAAGAAATAATACAAATCCCTTAAATGTTCATTTTTTACACCGTTAACCTGTCCTCACGGTTAGTGGTTTCGGGATGCGCTGGGCTGGATTCTCGCGCACGCGCTTATGAGAAGCTGCTGGCCGCGTCCACGTGACTGCCAGCAAACGCCGAGCACGTCACACTTCATCTGCTGTGAGGAGAGCAAGTCTAGCAGCAAAGCCTGAGGAACATCCACTCCTGCTGACGAACATAACACTTTGCTTATCATTGTGTTACTCTATTTCAGAAGCGTTTCAGACCAAATACAGTTTCCCGTGACTGTTTAACCATCGTAGTTCTACAGCATGTAAAAACTAAAATATTGCTCCAGAATGGCTGTTCCTTCTCACAAGCCATTAAGATCAGTTACATGGAAATATGTTTTACAGAACATAACAACATAACCACCTTTTCTATCAGATTCCACAACAACAATCTTATTAATTCAAATGAAAAAATATGTATGAAAATTTGTAACTGTGTGCACTGGCTGGGCAGTGGCAGTGAACACAAGACAACAAACACAAATGTTCAAATGGGTATGTTCTTACAAAGCAGCACTATGGTCTCAACGATTCAGAGATGTAATACTCTAACCCACTACCTGAACTGGAATCAGTGCCTTCCAGATGGGTCTGGTATCACAGAGACACAGAGACAATGGCTGTGCCTGAATTAGGAGAGGCCAATCTTAGGTCAAACCCGAATGCTACTACTTCAACCCCTATATCTATTACAGATTCACATGGTTATGCTAATGTAGATGCTCAAATATACCAAATTCAC
>JAUZSU010021419.1:0-10738 GCA_034780255.1 Parotocinclus maculicauda
GTATTTGTATGTAATTACAAATTGTGTGCTATCCACTTAAAAATAATAAATTAAACCAGTACACATACAAAATGAACTCAATGCAAAGACATTTAAATCAACAGCACCTTAAGTGTCGTGAGGTGAGCTGATGACATACTGGAACTGATATTAGAGGATGAGGGATGAAGAGGTGTGTGTAGAGAGTAGTGCTGAGAAAGAGTCCTCTTCAAAAGGAGCTAAGAAATCTGACCTTCTACCCTTCATAGAGGTCATGATTAAGTTAGGGCAACCTATACTAACCAGACACACACAAGCACGTTTTCAGCCAGTCTTGTTACTGGGACTTCGGTGATGAGACTTGGGTGTGTCTGAAATTGTGTGAATGTGGTGTTAATGAAGGTGTTCTAGTGATCAGTGAATGAGTGGACAAATTCAGACACCTCCTGACATTTTAAACTGACCGTTCAATGCCAAGTTATCATTTTTAACTCCATATCATTTGATTCATGTTTTTTGAAGGAGATGCTGGCAGAGCTGTTTACTCCAGTCGAGACACCAGAAGCTCCTAACAGAGGATTCTTTAAAGGTCTTTTTGGAGGTGGTGCCCAATCGTTGGATAGAGAGGATCTCTGTATGTATCTGATGCACGCTCAGCTTTACACTGTCATATGATATGTGCTTCAGTTTGCAGTAAATGGTTTCAAATCCTGATAGAGTCACAGTGTTGCACTGTGTATCAGACACGGGTTCTACTTGATCATCATTATCCTTGTTTGTCCTTGCATTCACAGTCGGTGAACTGGCAGCAGGCAAGGCTTCACGCAGTCTTGCACAGCACATTCCAGGGCCAGGCAGTATGGAGGGCATGAAGGGGGCAGCGTCAGGAGTGGTGGGGGAGCTGGCACGTGCCCGGATAGCTCTGGATGAGAGAGGACAGAAACTCGGCGAGCTGGAAGAGAGAACAGCGGCCATGATGGCCAGTGCGGATTCCTTTTCCAAGCATGCTCATGATGTAAGTAAACTGCAGGTCTGAGAATATGATGCCAGAGAGATTCCGATAGCGTTTCGAACTTAGATGATAGTAATCTTACAAAGTAACCCTCATTTTCGCTGTTTCTTAGGTGATGTTGAAGTATAAGGATAAAAAGTGGTACCAGCTCTGATTGCCATCCTGATAGTGAGGAGCTGCACGACCTGCCCCTCTCCTTCCCCTCTTCCTTCCTTTCTTTCTCATGGTTGAAGGAGCTGTCATTCCCATCCCGTCTAATGCCACAGTGTTACCTCAGTCAGCTGACCCATGCTGAGCCAAGGGGCCGAAGTGGGAGTGAGAATGGAGGAAAAGGGAAGGGTGAAAAAGAAATGCCAGCAAAGACCCTCCATTTCTTTTGGTTTCAGCAGTTGAGCACCATTTTCTGTCACAGAGATGTTCTTTTCTATACAGGACAGGAGACTCAACACGTGTGCTGCCTAACTCACAATTAAAATATATTGTCATTTTTCACTGCCATACAGCCCCCCCCCTTTAAAAAAAAGAGAGATAACTAAATGGTTTCGATTGTCTATAGATGAATGAGGAACTGACCAGTAATCACAATGTCCATAGCATTGCCTGGTGTAATGCTCCGGATGACTTTGGCCTGAATAAACAGCATGTCAAGTGATTGTTTCTGCACTTTCCTCCGTTTTTATTTGTCACATGGCCTGATGGCCAGACCTCCATTCATGTGACTTAGGCATATTTAATTCCATCTCTTAAGGGCTGGTAATGTGCTGTAATAACCATATAGCATGTGATCATTCTGCCATATCAAGCCCCAGACTGGCCCCAGCAGAAGCAGAATTTTGTAATCCTTCTTCACAGTCCTGTTCATTAAGGGCATGTTGGTTTACACTGATCAGATAATACAAGACCAATGAAAGCTAGAAGCTTATCATATGCATCCAAACACATATTAGGGCAAATTAGCTGAGCATGGTCTACTTGTCTGCTGAATATCCATAGTTTACGAGTGGTCGCATATCATACACTGAAGAACTATATCTTGGAGCATGTGTATTATTTTCATCCACATGGAGAAACTTAAGATTAAGACTTCAAACGTGCGAGGCATGACTTACAGTATGTGCCTTGCAATGTCTCTGTGGAATTGTTTGCCTCCTGACGAGTGTTTACTTGCTAGGGAACTGAAGGATGTCGAAAGAAGCATGTCATGAGCCAAAATCCAAAACAGAACAGCCCTGCAGTGAAACTGCTGTACAGGCTTGGTTCCATTCAGCGGTTTGATGTCCATCGTTTCTCATTTGGAGGCGAGGACACAGATTTATCTTCTAATCCGCTCCATTTCTGGACAAATGCATGTGTGAGAATCGAATATAGCCATCTTTGTGTCTGCTGCAGTGGAATTGTCTGAGCACCACTAAGCAACTTCATGCTGGTCAGCAGTCCCCCCCCAATCTGTATGTGAGAGGGGCTTCTATTTTGCCTTTGCTTATCATGCCAATATACTAACCTTGACGTGTGTGTTATCCGTGTGTCTTTGTGAACATACATATATGCAGAAATATGTGTATGCTCACACATGGTTATAGAAATGCCATAGCACCTGTTTAGTTTAGGAGATTAGTTGAGAGTTTGTTTTGTTTGTTTTATGCGTTGAGTCTTTTCTTTATTTCTGTCTGTGAGGTGCAGGAAATTGCTGCTACTTGTTTATTTAGAAACATTATTTTTTGTTCTTTATCTAACAATGAAGGACAAGGCTTTTCTGTTCTCTTCCCAAATTGCTGCCAAATGTTGTAAATAGTTGGACATTTGAAGACAAATTTTAGAGTGCTGGCACAGTCAAAGCATCTAGGGATGGTTTGCCATGTTTTGGTCAGACACCAAAGACTTCCTTAGTTTGTTAGTCACGTGGGGAAATATATGAGGACCTGTACTGCTGTAATACTAGCATCCCGTTGGAAGTGAGAAGCTGGTGTCATAACTTCCCTAAAGGTTAAAGCTAGATATTTAGAGAGCCACTCCTTCACTTGTCGTGTCGTGTGTAAATAGCTAACAAAATGCAGAATTTTCAGCGTTAAACCAACTGAAAATGGATTATGCTGTTGTGCTTCACATTCTTTTTTTTTTGTACAAGCACTCGTGTGGGTTTTGCACTATATGTTTTGTATTATAATGACATGGAAGTCATTTTATTGATATTTTTGTAGTTTGTACTGTAAACAATTTTTTGGCATTTGTTTCTTTCTGAAGGACCAAATCATAAGAAAGCAGCACACTTGTGTGTTAATGGCAAGCTTCAAGGAGTGTCTCTTGCTCTCAGATCTGTCTTCATGGTCAGTTTAATGATATTATATTTATATATTTGGAAAATATATATACTTTTAATTTGAGATATTTACAAATGAATACTTTTAGTATATTATTTAAAATGACAACGGTGCATTTTATGATTGTTGTATATATTCTCCATGAATCGAAGCTAAAGTTGAAATCACTTTCGAGAGCCAACTGCTTGGCGTTGTGTTGGAGGAGCTGCTTCCGCCTCGCAGCTCTGTGTGTCTGTTGGCCATCTCTGTATACTGTACGTCCTACGAGTTTTCTTGCACAAAAGAGGCAGCATGTTGCTTAGTGTTTACAAATCTGAAACATTCATAATGTATACCCTTTATAGATGTTAATTTCTGAATCAGCCGATATATGTTTGACAAGAACAAATCATGTGGATTTATGTTTCTCATTCAGGCATGGAGAGACATCTAACGTGTTTAATTTGATAATGTTCCGTGTGAGCACACTCGGCCATCACAGTACTCCTTAAAGCCCATACTCTTCTGTTTTCTGGGGAGAGGGTTTGCTTTATTAATTGCCATCTTCTAAAGTTCCTGTGATTGTCGTTTTTTTCCTCATTATAGCCAAGTTATTGTACAGTTTTACAAGCAAAATTTCACATGGATGTTTGTCTTAATATGCTGCCACATACAATCTAGGAAATATGTTGATATACATAAATGTGGATTGAAAAATAAATGTAAATCAAACATTAGTGATTGTTTTTGAATTCTTGTGTACTTTATTTACTCATTTTGTTACTTGCTTTATCGGGGTCACAAAGTCACCCTAACCAGCAGCGAGTCACAAAGCAAAAACCAACCCTAGACTTGATGCCAGTCCCCATTAAGACATGAACGTATGCAAACACTGGCACACTATAGAGACACCAATTGACCTAATCCACGTCTTTGTAACGTGGGAGTAAACCAGACTACCTGGAGGGACTCTTAGGCCGGGAAATCGATACAACGGTCTCTGGAGTTGTTCAGTCGTGTCGTCAATTTTATTACACCAGTAACAAGCTTTACTGGTGTTGGTCAGAAGGTGCCGTAGTTTTCCTCCTTGGTCATACGTCTTCTCTACATCCCTGAACTGAATTAAGTGGGTATATGTGGACGAATGAATAAACGAGAGTATTTGTGTTCTTTAATATTCATATTCTTAGTTTTTAACTTACTTTTAACTCTTCAGAATACATCATTCTTCTTAATTGTACATGCACAATGACCAGATTATATACAGTGTAGATTATTACCATGCCCATTTAAATGCTTCTTTTCTAAAAGTCAAAAGCCATATCATGGAATAACAGATTTTTAAGTGATCAGCCCTCTAATTTAATACTTCATAAAGCCTATATTATATTATATTATATTATATTATATTATTATATAACCCTAAAACAGTAAATGTTGGGGCAGTATTTAAAATTCATATGAAAAAAACAGTGTTAATTACTTAGAATCTTATTTAATTGCTTAATTTCCTTTGTTAATAAACATCAATTCCTGCATTTCAGGCCTGCAACACATTAAAAGCATTTATACCACTTTCTAATGAAGGCCAATTCTTTTTAGCCTTTATAAGGCTAAGGTGTGCTAACACCTGCAAGATGTATTTTCTAATTCTTAAGCAGCTCAATCAATGGTCTCAGATTTTGTGAAAATATTTGCGTAAGGAGGGCTAGTAACAATCTGAACACCTTCATTAAAAGCAGAGATAAACTGGGCTTTGTGTGTTTCAGAAATCGCCTGTTTTATTAAACATTTTGCTCCTTTAGTGTTTAAACAGAAAAATATTGTGTTTTTTTCCAATTCAGAAAAAGGAGATAGTTTGCAAAGGTGTTGGAATTTTACAATCTGGACATAAGATGACTAAAACAAATTTCACTGACTAGGTTAACTGTACAAAATGCTTACACTGTAGTACCGTGACCTGACATTAATATTTTGCTGACACCCGTTTTGTTTGTCTATGTTTCTGATAACATAATCACAACATATGGCAACAACTGCAATTTATTATGAAGCACGCTCCACTGCACAGTAATTCATTAAATATTTTTGTGCACTTAGGCCAAACTTTTTTAATTGCTTGTTCCTCGGATGTCCTTATTTAAGAATCTACTGTCGAGGGAGGGAAAAAATAAAATCTTTATTTTTCAGCACTTTTCAATTTCTCTAGGTGTGGAAACTATGTGGAATCAATACAAGGAAGGAGGAAGAAATAAATACTAATTTTTATTTTAAAATAAAATGTATTTAACCTACAATTAGATTAAAGTGAATCTGGAAAAAAATTAATGAACAGAAGAAAACTGTTGGCTCTCCACCGGTTCAAATATGATTGTCGGCGGATCCGCGAAACAAGCAATAAAAAAGGTCTGGCCTCAGTAGTCACGATTAACACTTTTAGTACCTATATCTACCGCTAGGTGTAGTAGTACACCAATTTGAGATACATTTATACGCCGCTGCATATAAATGAATAAGCTGCATGAATGAACCTGAGACTCAGTTGCACTTTTTCCACGTAGACGCTATGTGGCGCTGCAGAGTAACGACCAGGGAGGCAAATACAGACTCGCAAAGAGGCTCGTGGTTAGAAACCCTGAGCAAGTTCAGCTGAGCTCCGAGGTAGCGGGAGCTGCGTTCTGCGTGCAGGTCGCTTTACTTTAGAGAGTAAATCTAGACCCTGGATTTACCTGCTCACAATATGCTGTGCATTGGATTCAGTGTGCAGCCTTACAGAGTTTAATACAATAACTGACGGCATCAGAATTAACTGAATGTTTAACACCGGAGGACTGAACGCGCCGAGGCTTGGAAACTTGTTTGGAAACTGCTGCGTGAAATTGACACTTTGCAAGGTAAATAAATGGAGTCATTCGAAAACGTTTTTTCAACTTGCGGAGTTTGTGGTTGCTTCGCAGATTTGAATTGGAGTTAAAGATTGTTTGTATGTTGTATGTAGGTGTTATGATTTCGAAATGCAACACCCTGGCATTTCTAATGCTGCTGATTTGGAGAGACGCTCTCCTACCAGAGATGGACCCGTAAGGACCGTGTTTGTATTGTCACAAATGAAGAGGAACGTGCACTCACCCCAGCACAGGTAACTGGACCTTCTAGAGTGATTGTTTTAGGAATGATGAGCACTGGACCCACCATCGTGTACGAGTGGCTGAAAACCCTGCAGCTCAGCCAGTATGTCGAGTCCTTCATGGATAACGGCTACGACGACCTAGAGGTGTGTAAGCAGATCGGTGAGCCAGATCTGGACGCCATCGGTGTGTTTCCTCCTCAACACAGGCTCAAAGTTCTCCAGGCAGTGCAGAGACTAAAGGAGGAGGACAAGAAGGTGGCCCCTGACTTGTACTTCACTTTAGAGCCCCTTCCAGATGTCTCCAATGTCTGTGAAAGTAAAGTTGAGGATTGGAGTTGGGACAGAGGATACCCTGGATTGTCCAGTAACAGTCTGCTGCATGGACACGTTCCAGATCCAGTGTCTTACCCAAAGCTTAAGCTCAAGATTCTGATCCGGGATAAGCTGATCAAGGATGGGATCGACCTAAGTATGCCCCCTTACTCATTTCAGGTGTGTACGAGCTCACTGGTCATGGTATAGCTCTTTATTTCCTATTTAAATCAGTCAAGCAATACACAGCTCACCTAGACTATTGTATGGTTTACTCTTTCATTCTAATTGTGTCTGTAAATTCATGGGACTTTGTGTAGAATATTCTTTCAACTTAAATACCTCTTAAATATTTTTTGAAGAATCACAAAATGTTTTATGTTCATATTCAAAAGGTTCATATTGGTCATTATTGGATTTGCAGAGGAATATTTTCATAATTCTTAGGCCTGTTAGATAAAGTGTCCGCTTTCCCACGTGTTCACACCAGACGAACTGGGAATGGTTGTAGTTCTTAGAACATATATAAAGCCAACGATCCCTCCACTGGCTCTTCTCTTGTATACCTGTATTTCTAAATTTGCCTAATTTTTGCTTTCGCTTTCAGTGTTTACTTTTTGTATTTGTTGTATGTTGTGTCTCTTTGTATTACTTTGACTTTGCTTGTTAATCCCTGCATTCTCACATGCAACTATTCAATTATATACATGCTCAGAAAAGTATCACTGGTCATACTACTTTTCAGTCATAGCCCCCTGCACCAGATGTATAAAGTATACTTTTTGATGTCGGGAAGATGGGGAATAGTGTGGCGTTTTTAGGACCTGGCCTAATGTGACTATGAACACCAAGGACTGAACACCGTTTCAAACACAAGTGTTGGAAGACTATCAAAGAATCACTTATTTGTACCCTTATTAACTCCATGCCCCAGTCTCCTACTGAACATGGCCATCTGTCTATCTGCCTGATTGCAGATGTTTTGCATTTTCACAACTCCTACCACACTTGTGTCCTAGACTTCTGGGTTGGGAACTGAGGAAGGGCAGACACGCAGACCGACTTTCTTTCCCCCAGGACCTGTTTGGGGAACATTTGTGGTAATCCAACATTGCTGAGTAGGCGTGGACCTAAAAATGGCTCATGTAGTAATAGACATGGGCTATTAGTCTAAATTCAGCCCATTATTCATTAGTGGACTCTAGGGCTTTGAGAGCCTAAAATGCTCAGTCTGAAATCAATAACCCAGAGGACACAGACAATAATCCATTAAGCACATTCACTACTGACAATACTGAATGAAATCTGATCTTGTAAAAATATCTGACTGGTTTACATTATTTTATTTGTAGGTTTTGTTGATATTATTTAAAACCCCATGATCTTTATTTGTGCTAATAAGCTGTTGGATTTTTTTTTCTCTCTCTCTCATGTTTTATCCCTGCTTTTTCCTGGGCAGGGTCACACAATTCTCATAACCTCAGAGAACACAGGGCACATGTTGCAATTGTTCCCTGGATTGCTATTAACTGAGATAATAATTTTTAATTAAAAGACATACTTATGACTGTCCAGAGCAATGGTCATCACCCATACCTTTTAAGCATTTACAGTGACTGCATTTTATTTCAATTAAGCAGGAGCTGCACCTTATTAGGTGTGGTTTGTATTATACTAAAATTAAAACATGCAGATTGTTGTGTTTATTCGTAAAGGCCGCTAGTCTAAAGTTCTTGTATGCCTATTATTAATATAACCTTAAGAGCATGTAACACAATCAGAGCCAGACAACACAGTTATGCTGATATCGTAAATCCTGATTGTAAATTACGGTTATTTGATGCTCATCATAGAAGTAAGCGAGCTAAATAACCATTTGCCATTTAAATCTAGGCTGTCCATCAGTAGCACCGTTGAGCTCTCTGAGAGCTTGTCGTGCTACAAAGCTGAGCTGTCAATGGGCTTGTCCCATGCTTTTGTTTGCAGACTGAGCTGTGCTTCTACTCAGCTTCTTATCTGCAAATTTATCAGAGCGGTGGGTCTCTGGTGACAGATGGATGTGAATGGCTTTATTGAGGTTTGAGCACTGCCTAGGGAGCTGTTTAAAGTTCACATGGGATGCTAGACACCCAAATGCCTTCAGTGCTTGCATGGTGTCTGTAGTTTCAAATGTCTTAGCTTAATTCATTTCTTTATTCACATCTGCTAAATGACATTTTAATACGAAGACCCATCTTCCTTCGCTGTTTGATTTTCAGGTTGTTATGCGGTTGACTAAGGCTGGCAGTATGAGTGTGACTAAATGCTGTCCTATGCTCCTTCTGTATTAGTGGGGATGATGGTGGGGGATTGACTTAACCTACAGTAATCAAGAGTAGAAGGACAATCTTCTTTGTGTGCTGGATACAAAGCTACAAATGCGGATTAAATATCACATCGTCTAAGGTAGTTCTCCCTTTAGAACAGATTTTCTTGATTAAGGAGAAAGCACGTCTAAAATTCTCTTTACACTGTTGTTATTTTCTCATGGATTGTATTAAACTATTCAAGCCAGCATGATAGGTTCACCTTGTGTTTTTGGGGGGCTTTTATCAGGCCTTTTTGGGACAAAGAAATTAAACTGTGTATTATGAATTGGACAAAGTAATGGTTGAAGATGGAGCATGCTAGTTCTCTTGGGCTCGGCTAGCAGTACCGTTCATTTCTGATTAGTTATGTGAACATTGTTATACACTGTGCAACAGCATGTATGGCTGTGTCTATGTGGCATGTGTTTTACTGTTTCTGTTACAGTTCTTACTTGAATTGATAAAAAAGAACTGTATTCATAAGATATTGGATGCAAATTGGACTAGTACTTTGGTAGCATGGAGGAAACGTGCAAGATGTATTAATTGTATTGGTAGGGATATTGAAATATTTTTGGTGTTCTCACCCAGTTTTATGTATGTGTAGTAAAATTGGAGCCAGTGTGCAGTTTTGCTCAACTTGGATCTTTGTCAGCTGCTGGTATTTTAGAGGGGAAGCTCCCTGTCAGCTTGCATCTTAAAATTTGTCGATTTATTTAAACGTAAATTATGCCCTCCGTTCCTTTTAAGAAAGTGGTCTGTGACCCTATTGTACCAAGTGGGCGTCTTTTTGCCAGGGACTTCACCAGTGTCCTCTCAATGGCCAGCTGAGCTGGGCTGCTTAGACGGCCTTGGCCCATTGTGTTGTGGGTGTAAGACTTAAGCCTTTTTAAACAGGAGCGAATCCTTTCTACACCCACTGATGTAGCTCCAATTGTTGCCACTAACGAGAAGAGATTGTACAACTAAGGCATTGCACTGTCCAACAACGAACTAATGGAACGGTGTTAAGCTCAAACACGGAAATGTTAAAATTATGTTAAACTGAGAGAAGGAAATGCCGTGTGTGTGTAAGAAATGAACAATGAAAATGGTCAAGTAATTTTGCCATGCAAATACCAAGAAATGGGTTGCAGGTTGTCTTTCGACTTTACTTGCAAAGTCCGTGGTCTAAGCTTCCACTGATTAAGTGACGGTGCACATCTCAAATTAACTGTCAATTAAAATGGGGTTCTCCTTCAACCATAATGCGGAAGCTCAGCATCCAGCGTTTCACAGCTCCCTTCACTCCCAGAGACGCCGAGCGTCCGGGGGCGGGACAAAATCGGCATTTATCAAATGACCGCCGAGTTTGGGGCAATTAAACAAAACCTGTTCCATGCAGTCCCATTGAAGTGAATGGACGCTCAGCTTCTACGGGAAAATGCATTGAGCATATACCATGTAAGAAAACCATTTCTTGAAATCTGTGGCATTGATGCTACAGGAATTTTACGAAAGTAGCTGATACTGAAGGAACTTGTTTTTCCCTGAGGTGCTCCGGTCTCTTCTCTCGGAGCGGAGGATTCCCCTCCGTCCCACCGTCACTGGATCACACCGGAATGCGATATCTTATCTTAAATCTACCTTTGACTTATTTTACATTGTAATTAAGTAAAAT
>JAUZSU010021430.1:0-10737 GCA_034780255.1 Parotocinclus maculicauda
TATCCTAAAGAGGATATGAAATTGGTCCACCACCAGTGCAGAGCTTGCTCAGAAATGGCAGGAGTGAGTTCATCTGAACCCTCAGTGAAACTAAGGTTTTTGAAGAATGTCTTGGTGTCAAGAATGGCAGCAAAGAATCCAATTCTCTCCAAGAAAAACATCAAAACAGACATTCTGAAAGAAGTATAGGGATTGGACTGCAGAGGACTGGGGTGAACTTATTTTCTCTGATAAAGCCACGTTCAAATTATTTGTGTTATCTGGAAGAAAAAAAATATTGTCCAGAGAAAAAAAAAAGTTGAGTGTTACCATGAGTCCTATTTCATGTCAACAGCGAGGTGTGGGGTTTTGTCTCATCCGGGGAAGTTGGTTTGCTTAAATCTTTGCCCAAGAATACTTCCATGAATAAGGAATGGTATCAAAACATTTTCCGAAAGCAACAGCTCCCACTGATCCAAGAGCAATTTGGAGATGGACAATGTTTTTTTTTTCCAGTACGATGGAGCACTGTGTCAGCATGTCATGAGTGATAACCAAGTGGCTTAGTGAACATTGAAATATTGGGCCCATGTCCAGAAAACTTTTCAGATCTCAATCCTACTGAGAATATTTGGTTTAAAAGGGTGGAAAACAAAAACCCAGAAATTGTGATCAATTTCAAGCACTGATTGGACATGAATGGGTTGCCATCATTATAGATTTTACCCAGAAACCAATATCCACATAATATTTACACTTCATCATACCATATAAACATCTGCCAAAACGTTTGCTGCATTCTCAATTTATTTGGTCACGAGTGTAGTTCTCATTGGCGCTCAGTAGTTTGCATTTTATTTTAATTTTAAAGTAATTTCCTGTATTGGGGCCTTGTGGTATTGGAATGCCTTGTGTGGTCTAATGATCTCCAGGGCCATTGATAATGATGTCATTGGAAGCTAAAAGCTCCCAGTTGTGTCTTTCAAGACAAACAGGTTTGGGGTGAAGACCCAGACAAACATCTGAAGCATGCCTAAGGGAACTCAAATGTTGAGAGAAGCTGTCAAGTGGATACAGCGTGGCTAGCCTGTGGAACCCTTGAATCAGTAAATGCGGACATGTATGCCAAAAAAGACTGCGTCTTTTGCAGTAACTGAAGCGGGCAGCACGGTGGCTCGGTGGGTAGCACCGCTTGCCTCACAAGAGGAAGGTCCCGGGTTCAATCCCAGGGGGGGGAGCGGCCGGGTCCTTTCTGTGTGGAGTCTGCATGTCCTCCCCGTGTCTGCGTGGGTTTACTCCGGGTACTCCGGTTTCCTTTCACAGCCCAAAGACATGCGTGTCAGGTTAATTGGCGTCCCCAAATTGTCATTGACTTGTGTATATATATATGTGACTGGTGTTGAAATAAACTTGTGTATGGACGTAGCCTCGTGTGTGTCGCTTATATGGCCGCTGATGCCGATAGCGACGTTAAAGAAGCCGAATAAACAAACAAACAAACACCCCTGTTGTCATAAACTTGGTCCACAAACTTGGTTATATAGTGTAGGTGATGACTCTTTTCTGATGTATTTGGAAGACAAACAAACACTTTATAGAAAGATCTTCTGTGAGATCGATCCCTAATGAGCATCAGTCTTCAGCCTAAAAGCCTGCTGGGTGTAAGTGTGGCTGCACGGCTGTATTAGTGAAACTGCAGTTTACACCCACACAGTCAGGTCCCATAACAGCGGGAGGGTGGAGGAGGCTAGGGGACCAACATTCTTGTCATAACTTTAAATAAAGAGTGTAAGCCACACGTGAAGAAACGTTTCAAGAAGTGAAACAGGAAGCGTGTATTTCAGGATGCAACGCTTTAAACAGCCATCCTACACTGACATTCTTGTGCCGGTTCTTGGCTTGGCTAATTTTATTTATCATGATTTATCACAGTCATGTAGGGTAGAAATATCAATTGGAGAAATTGCTTAAATATGCTTTTTGAAACTATCGACATGTTTGATAATCCCAGTCCAGTGGTGCCACCAATTCATTGACTTGGCAGGACAGGACAAGGGATCTGGCCCAATCACATTTAAACGGAGCTTTCACCAAAAAAGATTACATGGATAGCTTATTTTTACTATCCATTTTGCTAAGGCTTTTTGATTATCATCAATGGCTACTCATGACAGGAACATGGCTATGGCGATACTAGTAAGGGTCGAATCCGAGGTCAGGATCAACCCATTCTATTGGTAGACTTTCATAGACTTTCATTTAAAATTAGTTCAAATCAAAGGCAAATTTATTTTGATAATGCTTTTTAAAATGGAACATAGTCTCAAAACTGTGTATGCCTGGGGTGAAAGTGGAAACTTCCTAAATTGTATAAGGGAGAAACCATTTGTCGTTCTAACACTGCCCCACATCACTGCCGCTCAGTACGAGGACCAGTTGGTGTTTCCACACTACCTGACCTTTGTGTTGGGGATTCGAACATAGCTCTTCAGAAAAAGCTTCCAGGTGTGTTTCAACACTTGAATACTTCATTGCATGAAACATTGTTGAAGTATTGGAAAAGTAAAATGTCATAAAACAGACAAACAGTACAGCGTGTAATGGTTTGTTCTGGGATTACATTTGTTACATGCCATCATGATTTCTTGAGTCAGGATTTCAGACTTTTCAGCACAATAAAACGGTAAAATGATTGTCTGCGGTCATTTCGCACACCATTTTAATCATGTCTATTTCGGTAATGCTTAACTGACATTTTGTACCAGAACTGTTACTGTATAGCGTTGATGTAAATACTGATAAGCCACTAGACTGGCTGGTGTTTACATCGCTGTCTTCATCGGGTCTCGGCTGAGAATTAAGTGTCAGAGCTGCAATCGTGTCTGACTATATCTGAGTCTCGTCTGATTCGCAGGGTGTCCGAAAAAAGGAACTGCAACTTGGGGGGAGGGCTGGGGGGGGGGGGGGGGGATCCTGAGTGAGTAATTGGGGATTAGGGCCTGGGAAATGGGGTGTGAGTGTTTAGAACTAAAGACTGATTTCAGCTAAAATCCAAATGAATCATACAGCAAAACATTTGCACATTTAGGCTCCTTTCCAAAATAGCTCTGACTTTAATGTGTTACTGGTTTATTGAGATCTGCAGGCAATTTTAATTTGAAGATCTGCCAACAGGAGCCAGCTATTGCTGATCTTTCACAGAATGTTTTTCAGCTCCGAGTGGACCAATATTATTACTCTAGTTATAACAGACCTAATTTGTTAGAGATTTCATTATATTTGTGTTTAGATTTCTTTTGTTTACTCCTGATAGTCTGGGTGCTTTTAGCAGGAATTAACTTTACGTATAATTATTTTATTTCTCTAGTTGCTACTTGGCCTGTACTGTCAGTCAGAACAACTTTAGAATTGTTCACTTCTGCCCAGTTTTACCAATATAAGAAAAGATATAGCCAAGGGGAAACAATCAACTTTGGTGATCTGTGTGGTTTGTCTCAGCAGGTATAAACACAAAGTGGAATTCATCACCAATTCGCAGTTTAAACAGGTAAGACACTCGGATCAGTCAGCCAGAACCAGCTAGTTCAACAGCCAGTCCAGTTTCCCTATGCAAGGTTTATTTCTTGATTTAATTACCAGCCTACATTCTTAGTGTTTTATTTGTAGTTTTCTTCATCAGCTGCCTCTGTAGGGTGGAGGTCAGCACATCTGCTTATCAAAGGTGACTTCTTGGGACTGCGGTGGCCTAGTGGTTAAGGTCCGGCACTATGAATCAGAAGGTCCAGGGTTCAAATCACACCTCTGCCACAGTTGGGTCCCTGAGCAAGACCCTTAACGCACAATTTTGTGGAATGTAAGACCGTATTCATTCTAAGTTGCTATGGATAAGGGTGTCTGCTAAATGACATAAATGTTAAGGTCTTCACTTTTTGAATTTCTGCCCCAGCAGTAGATGAGTAATGGTCAACAGGAACCATCCTACACAGCAACCAGCTGTTATTGGTTTGTGCTGTTTGTTTCAGGTGGCCACACCGCTCTGAGAACGCCCAATCCCGTCAGATCTCGGCAGCTAAGCAGAGCTGGGCCTGGTCAGTACCTGGATGGGAGACTGCCTGGAAATACCAGGTGCTGCAAGCTCCCCATGATGGGTTGGCGCCCTGTCTGGGGTTGTTCCTGCCCTTGCACCCAGAGTTGCCGGGTGGGCACCGGCTGGCCTGCGACCCCAAGTGGAATAAGCGGAAAAGATAATGAATGTTTGTTTCAGCAGGTATCTCACAGGGTTTCTAGTATCCCTGTATTTTTGTGAGCAATATATTTGTTTCAGGTGTGTTTCTGGTCATTGTTCTTGTGGTTTGTGCTGTTTAATCCAAGTGAGTCGAAGTGGACCTATTTAGGGCAAACTAGCCTAAATTGTTGATGATTTTCTCTGAGGAGAAATATTTCTCTTTAGCTTTCTTCACTTCACCAAATTCAAACATAAGATCAACCAGCCAGCTTTCACCAACACCACACCTGCTACTCCGTGCTGTTTTTTATCATGCTTGATAGCACAGTGTTAAGTCAAATAAATGTTCGAATAGGCTAACAGATTGTGTCCATTGTGAATGGACTTTAGTCAGGAACCTTTCAGTCAGACATGTTTAGTAGGCGTCAATACGAGACTCTGAAACGTTTAGTTCATACCCTTTAAGTGCGAAAAAGGGAAGTGTGAGCAAATGGGCTATTCTGAGCTACTGCTAAAGTCCTTTTCAATCATGACACGAGAACTTAGAGGCTTAGAGAAACGTGGAAAGCTGACATTCATGAAGCAGTCGGACGCTCAGGCGGGAGAAATGAGATGAGAAATCGCAGTAGGTCCGAATATTACTCATCTCTCTCTGAGCCAGGGAGCAGCGCTTTTCCCCCCTCAACCTCACCGACAGTAACAGACACTGTTAGCGCTTGCTTAACCGCAAGGTCTTCAGATTTGATCTCTTAAACGCGGCCAGATTTTCGCCATGTCTGATTCGACTTTCTGCAGTGAATATCTGTATAATTTACCAGCGGCCGCCATGACCGACTTCACACGAGTTATGGATTCACTGCCGGATTCGGACTGGCTCAGATTTGGTAAGGATATCGTTCATTTTCTGCTTCGTACACCAAGGATTTTGGGCTCGGACACCATTGATGAGTAAATCGCGCGGTTCGGTTGTGGATATTAAACACATATTGAGCAAATCTTCAAGTTATTTGTTTATTTATTCTAGTTTTCAGTAACCAGAAAGCCTAGGGGCTAGGCTACGCGGTGGTGAAGAGCTAGGCTAGAGCTGTGCTTGTATCTGCATATTAGCTTGCTGATTAGTACGTTAGATTAGTACGGCCTGGTATTACAGTTATGCTTCGTAGTACAGAAGTATGTAGTATGTGACACAAACAGTAGCGAATAGCTAGTTGAGAGGTGTCCTAAGTTACGATTACAAATGACTGGGACTGTGGTGGCCGGTTAAGTTACTGGACCTTAAGATCAAGGGTTCAAATCCCACCTCTGCAAGGCTGCCACTGTTTGGTGAACAAGTCCCTTAACCCACAATTAGTAAAACATGTAAGACCGTACAAGTTCGCCCTGGAGAAGTCTGCTAAATGCTGTAAATGTAAATGACAAACTGTTTGGTATTTAGTTAATTAAGTGACTGACACTAGATTAATTGGTTTAATTGGTTAGCAGTTCAGTGACCTAAACTAGTATGATGGGTATACTGCTCACACAAATTAGGAGATACTTCAAAATGTATATCTTACCCTGAAATAGCCCCTGATTTTGTGAATAGTGCACTAATTATTTAAATGAGGTAATAAAAATGGGATATGGGATAAGAATCCCTTTATTTTTGAGAGCAGTATATTTCATAGTCGCCCATTAAAAACAGTAAAGATTTGCATATGTTATGTTTTGGACACTGGTATGCAGGTGGACCAGTAAGACCAGTAATTGGGACTGTGGTAGGCTAGATTTTAAGGTACTGAACTCTGGACCAGAAGGTCCAGGGTTCAAATCCCGCCTCTGCCAAGCTGCCACAGTTGGGCCCTTAAGCAAGGCCCTTAACCCACAATTGCTTGGTTTGTAAGACTGTATCAGTTGTAAGTCGCTCTGGATCAGGGCGTCTGCTAAATGTTGGAAATGTAAATGTAATTGTATTAAGCTTACATAAACATATAAAGGTTACGAGAAGAAACAAGACATGGAAAGGCCAGTTTAGAATATATATAAACAGTCTTGGTTTCAATTACATTTAACCGACTTCCCATCTTCATAAAATAGAGATGGACATATTCAGAACCAAAACAGCCTACTTCTTCAGTACCACTCAGTACACTTCCAAGTACAGTTTACAGTGTGTTAATAATGAATGCCTATGAAACATGGCACAATTAAATGCATATATCAATTCAAACTGAAAAATTAAGGAACAAAGAGTTCTGATCTAAGCCACACAACCACAACTATAAAGACAGAAATAACGCAGTGGACAAAAACAAGTTATTTTTTAACCAATGTATTTGGCGTAATATATAGACCATTGTGTGTAAATAACAGCATCCTTATCTAAGGACTCAGCTGTCTTTTGACTGTTCTAGCAGTGCTTCAAGAAGTTAAATCTAGCATGTGAAGCAGAAATTTGGTACTTCACATTTTTACAAATATGTCACAATTTTTAATACAGCAGTTTCCCAGAATACAGTCATACCACCTGACCCCAATGGAAAGTGGACCCAGCATCAATGTACAATAAATGCTAGGTAAGAGAGAGACTGTTTATTTGCTATGTTGGCACTTTAGAACAACTGTTTTTATGTTGGATTTCGAGAATAAACTCATTACCATATCATAATGAGTCATAACCCATATATAAACTATTTTTCTAATTTAAACCATATATATTTGTATATTTATATATTTTGATTTCTCCATTGATAAACAGTGGCAGTTAAATGGGTTTTCCTGACACCCCATTGACTCTCAATATGACACATGTTCATCAGTTCATCAGGTTTCTGCCCTGCCGTCCTTTAACTTAAGTCCATAAAGTATTGGTTTGCCATATTTGATTGAGAACTTGACTGTCTGCAAATTTTTGGGTGTCCACAAACTTTTGTCTATATAATGTATTCCTAGTTTCAAATACGGTGACTATAGGAAATTGCTTTGCAGTTGCCTTAAAACATTTGCCTCCTGATTTAATATTTTATAAAGCCACATTTGCTTTAATTACAGTCTGTTTGGATACATTTCTCAAAGCTTTGCATACTTAGATTGGGGAATATTTGCCCAATCTTCCCTGCAGAATTATTTGAGAGTTATTTTGACTGCTCTCTTCAAGTCCATAAACAGATTTTATATCAGATTTAGATCAGGACTTGGCAGTTCAAGGACAATCAAGTTCCTAGTATTTTTGGTGGTGTGGTTAAAGATGACGAACCCTCCATTTTCCCTTAAATCCCGACCAGCTGCCTAGTCCCCATGAATGAAAACAGCCCCACAACGTAATGTTGCCAGTGTCTGTGTATTTTGGGTGGTGAGCTGTGTTTGCAAAGATAGTGGTTGATTTTTAATCCAAAAAGTTCAATCTGCCCATAAAATATTCTGCCTCATATCATCAGAAGCACAAACATAACTCAATATGGCACTTTTTCAGATAACTTTCTTGCCACCATACAAGTCAGCTGTCTGTTAAAGCCTCTAAGATTACACAGACTGCCATTAAGCCTTATAAGTCCCTCAAAGTTGCCAGTAACCACTTGGTAGCTCTTTTGATGAACGTCATCATTTCAAAGAGACGTCATCCAGTTTGGAGAGACAGCTTCATCTAAACAAGGTGTTGGTGCCATACAATTTCCACTGAATAATGCCCTATATGGTACTTCAAGGTAAATGTATGACTCTGAAACTCTTTTGTATCTTTCTCCTGACTTGTGCTGTTCCACAACTTTATCTTAGAGCCATTTTGAAAGCACTTTGCACCCATCGTGAGGTCATGTGCATTACCACAAACTAGTAGCAGTAGAATCCCCAAAGATCAGCTGGATTTCTTCTCAAGTAATCAGATCCTATACAGATGTGATGGTGTCAGGTGGGGGTCAGTTAGCCGTGTGTAATTGAAATGTGTAAACATAGTGGACAAAGTTAGATCTAATTTGTTGTACTTTTTCAGGGTAATGTGAGAGAAAGTAGGAATTTTGACAGGGTACAAACATTTTCTGTAGTCACTGCATATGCAATTCACCCAGAAGACATTTTTCACGAACTGTATTGCCCCTGTTTTATGAAGGTGTCAGTATGTCTGGGACAGACTCTGTAGATAGGGAAGCAAATGAAGAAGGACATAGCTAGTTAAGCTGAGCAAAATAATGAAGCAGAGCAGAGGAAATGAAGCAGGTCATTTCAGAGCCTGGTATTAGACTGAAATGGAAGGCATGGACTGAATTTTTAATAGACTATATTTCTGTGTATAAATATGTAGCATGGACATTTTAACAGGGACATACTGTTCTGAACTGTTACTTTATAAGGCACTGAATAGTCAAGTCAGCTTTATTTCTACAAAGGTTCCTTGTAAATGGCACATTGTAGAAATAAAAAAGACTTTTTTTCAAAGCGACGTTTTTTTTAAGATCATCTTCTAAAGTATAAGGCCAATCCCAAATTCAGCAGGCCTAGGGCGACAGTGAAAAGGAAAAAACTTCCAAAACGCTATAGGGACGATAAAGACTCAAAAAGGGACAAGACCTTAGATGTTATACATAAGAATTAAGCCAAGTTACAGAAGAGTATAACACAATAGACAATATGAAATATATAGTGTATAAGCCAATAGGGAAGATCAAAATTGCGTATAATCATGTAGAAATATTCATATCAACATTTTTAGTCCACAGAGTGGCTAGATAAGATAGATGAATGGCTGAACAAATTTTGACTCTAGCTCCTAACACAAAACAAACCCACTATTGATTTTTGCACTGCAGTACCACCACAGCACTATCGTCTTGTCTTTTTCTTTGTAAAAAAAAAAGAGAAGTAAAAGAAAGACAGAAACTTTTCATTGTAAGTAGGCCAAACTCTACTGGCGTCACTCCTGTAAATTGTTTTGAGCTTACATAAAGCACATTCATATTTTATAATTCTTTCAAAGCTTGTGAATAACAATTGCACTTCAGTACAAATGAATTCTTCTATAATTAAACTACAATTCAAACACTAAAGGATTTAGACATTTGCTTGATGTCTGGCAGCTTGGCACTGCTAGGACTTTCAGAGTTTTTGGTCAATCCGTTTAGGCAGCAGGTCCCAGTTCATGCCTCTGTCCACCTCGGGCAGTTGGCTCAGAGTCCTTAGGTACCTTCTACTCATCTGTCTTTTCCAGTGTTGGGTTTATGCCAGGTATATCTGCATGCATGATGGCCAACTCCCTGTTGGCAGCATGGGGTTGAGTTCTGTACCATCTGTCTTGTCTATGTCTTTGTCCCAACTCACAAGTTTTAGAGCTCCTCTTTGTCTTTTGGGGGATTGGATCTGTGGTGGTTTAACAGGACAATCTATTTATGTTTAAAGTTGATAAACTAGGTAGAGATAGCATGTGAGTAGAAGTGGTTTGATTTTTATTTTATCTGCTTGGATCTAAATCCCACGTTAGACATGGTTTACGTTTATGACCAGATTTCCATGTGTTGCTGAGTTCATGTTTAAATAACATTGTGTGGACCAAAAGGATAGAAAGATCTGACCTTTTTTTCTTGTGCTGGTCTCCACCAAGAAAAACCAAAGAGTCCAAATATCTCCATTAGGTAAATTGTGTTTAGGTTATGGATAGGTGTACAAGGATAGCGAGACAAATGTTTGTGTGTGCGAGAGAGAGAGCATGTTAAACTGAAATATGGCATGTGTGTGTGTGTCTGTGTTTTAGTCAAGTTTGTTTATTTGGCCTCTTTAAGGTTGCTATTGGCATCAGTGTTAATAAACACAAGTTAATTTCAAGACTATTCATATATATAGACACACACAAAAGTCAATGCCAATTTAGAGTAATCAATTAACCTAACGCGCATGTGTTTGGACTGTGAGAGAAAACCGGAGTACCCAGAGTAAACCCACACAGACACGGGGAGGACATGCAGACTTCACACAGAAAGGACCCAGGCCGCTCAAGCTTGCGATTGAACCGCTGTAAGGCAGCGGTTTTACCGACCGTGTCACCGTTTCAGTCAAGTAGAAGTTTAAAAGTACATGATACAACTTAAAAATTAGTATTTCTCTAAAAGTATTCTAACTCAGTTTTTGAAACAGGAGGTTTTATGATACTGTAAATGCAAATTACATTATCTTTAGCTTACCACACTACACAAAGAACATTTTTTTGTATTTTTTAAAATAAATGCTACTAGTCACTCATGACTTGGCCATGGCGAATTCACCATTAATGCTATAAGGTACATACAGGATTTGGAGCAACGTATGCTGCCACTATGTCTTTTTCAGGGACGTCCCTGCTTATTTCAGCAAGACAATGCCAAGTCACATTTTGCACATTACAACAGTGTGGTTTCGTAGTAAAAGAGTGGGTACTAGACTGACCTGCCTGCAGTCCAGACCTGTCTCACACTGAAAATGTGATAACAGAGACCCCAAACTGTTGAGCAACTAAAGTTGTACATCAAGCAAGAATGGAAAAGAATTCCACCTACAAAGCTTCAACAATTAGTGTCCTCAATTCCCAAACG
>JAUZSU010021441.1:0-10736 GCA_034780255.1 Parotocinclus maculicauda
CCCATTTGTCTCGACCCGGTCTGAAAGCGGGGAAACTCTTTTGTAAATCGTCGGTAAACATACACTTGCGCTTCGGCGTGTTGCTTGCGTACCGACAGTCACGCTGTCTACATTCTAACGGACGCGGCTCAGGGATTACGTCACACGCAGCGCCGGGCACAGTGCCCTAGTGCCTGTAAATTTAATGGTCCAATGAAGGTAATTTAAAAACCAGGATATTTCCCCACTTTTTTTAAAAAACCCGGGATGCCAGGACAGGACGTAAAATACGGACATGTCCCGGGAAATACGGATGTTTGGTCACCCTAAGTATTATGCCTATTGATTAGACACAGTGGTGCAGTGCTGTCAACTGACAGCACCAGAAACCTGAATTTAAAGCCAATCCTGTGGCCTTCTCCATGTTCTCCCAATGGCTGCATGAGTTTCAGATGCCTCCCACATTCCAAAGACTTATGTCAGGTTATTTGTCTCTAAAGTGAAAAAAAGGGCCCCAGTATTTGTGTGAAGTTATATTATTATGAGGATTAAATGTCTCCAAAGGACTAGAAATCTTTGACATGCTATGGGGACATTTTGAAGTACATAAACTGCACCTTTCTTTTTATAAACCAAAACCCATAAACGTGTGAGTGCACACGTTTTATTTTTTTTAATTTTGTTTTATTTTTTTTTGCAAATTTCTTAAAAATCTGGAGTAAAAATTGATAGGGTTGAGATAGCGTTAGGATTGGGTTAAATTAATAATAATATTTATGCGAATGGAAAGCTCTCACATTGGCTGAAAAACAAACTTACTGTGTGTGTGTGTGCGCATGTGTGTGTGTGTTATACATCACTGGAAGTATCAAATCTCTCCACAAAAGCTCTGACATTTTTCACCATGTCGGGACCTTTCTTTAACAAACACTGCAACTTTCTTTGAAAAACGAGAACCTAAGAATTTGTTTGAGGTTGCTGAGGCTAATGTTAGGATTAGGTGTAGGAAAAACAGTAATACAGGTAGTCCCTGATTTATGATGGGGATAGCATGAGTTGAATTTATTGTAAACCGGGGAGTTTAATACATACTGTATATATCATAGCGTAGCATACACTTAAAACACTTAAATTCAACTACAGATGGTCACTAACATAAAGCTTATTTTAGTTTAGTTTTAGTTATTTACGTTTTTGAATATATCATGCAAAAAATGTCTTGAAAGTGAAAAACAAAAACCATTCTTGCATGATCATGATGCCCTCACAACGTGAGATGTTGTATGTAATGCACTGTCGAGTTTCTCAGTGTGTGTACAAAGTGTGAAGGAATACCATACTTGTCTTGCTTGTCTGGGAAAATTTGTAATTCAGAGTACAGTTTCTGCTGAATGTGCATTTATGTTTATTTTTTGATTCCCATCGTAAAGTTGGGACATTGTAAAACGGGGAGAGCCTCAACATACTTATGTGAATGTAGTCCCCACTGTGACTGAAAGGTGAACTTGTGTTTGTGTCTGTGTGTGTGTGTGTGTGTGTGTGTGTGTGTGTATGTGTGTGTGTATACGTAAATGTGCCTGCGGGATGTACAGGATGCACCCCTTCCTGACCTCGAATTGGATTAAGCAGTTACAAAAAATGAATGAATTAATGAATGATTAATAATGGTTAAAGCTGATATTATATCCATTTTCCAAGCAATTTACATTTCTTCGTTGAGGGTTAGCTATGTGTTTTATTTTTTGTTGGTGTTTTCTGTGGTTCTGTGTGGAAAAAATTCCAGTAGGTATAAATGTGAATGCATTTGGATATAATAGCTGCTATAGTTGCTACTGTGGTAGTATGGCTGTTATTATGACTGTTATGGCTGCAGTTAACACCAGACACCATAACCACATAAGAGCAGTACAGAGCTAATGCAAACGGGTGAAAAAGAAGTGCTCATAAAAACAAAAATGATAGCTGGCATGAGGTTAGCTGTTTTTGGATCATGTGTTCACATTTGAGCATTAAATTATATCTCTACTGAGCATCTCATGTGATCCAAAGAAATGGCTGACCTTTTTTTATTTTGTGCATAAATTAACAATAAATAGCTACAGTATTATTATGTCAATCAAAATTATGTAAATATTATATCAATAGTTTTGTCACTGAGAATAATGCAATCATATGGACTTAATAATACGATCATAATTTATTCAAGTGTTCATGTAAACAGCACATTCCAAATTTGCCGAATAAGAAATATGATAAAAAGAGCCGGATTTTTACTCAGGAATTGGATCTCTCAGCACATCTGTAACCCTACTCTGGTTTTAATTGGTTTTCTCAGTCTGTGCATGCACACAAATAGAGAAACACTTCATAGAGTGTTGATTTTTGCCAGAAGCAGCTTACAGAATCAAACACGGTTGCCTGGTCATCTTATTCCAAGCGAGTCTAAAGTAATGTTGTGTTTAAGTTGCTTACAAATGTAAGTAGTTATAGGTAGTTGCAGGTTGACAGTTCTTGGTAAAGGTATTTATTTGGGCTTACTTGGTGATCGCATCTCTAATATTTCTAGTTAAAAGGAAAGTGTTTTTTTTCCTCTCACATTGTACTAGGTTGCTTGTTTTTGGCTTTTTCAGGCAATTTGTTTTTTTGGGGGCTTGTTTCCATAGACCTTAGATTACTTATTTCTCTCGCTGGGTCTGACAACTCTGGAACTAAAGGCAACTTTTGGGGAAATTCTGAGGCCCAGTATGTGAGGGTAGGATACAGAAACTCCCCAATAAAATGGAAGATATGTATTTACCAATAAACTGGATCTATGTTTACAAAAAGCCACACCAGTAAGTTTGAAGTTTAATGTTTTCTGCAGTTGCATTTTTAAACACAAGATGACATTTCCTGTTCACATGCGCATGTCATAAATGAATGAATGCCCTTAATGTTTTTATTCTCTTTCAGTGATTTTTATGACATTTAGCTATTTAGCACATTTTGCATTTTTAAAAAGTCCTTCAAGATTTTTATATAAGAAAAGTAAACATTGCTTTGAATTGCTATTCTTTAGAAATAAGAAGAAGAGAAGAAGAAGAAAGCTTTATTGTCATTGTACATGATACAACGAAATTCCGAGTGGTACCTCTTACAAAAACAGTGCAAGACAACATAAGTACATACATACATTCAAGTTTAAGGGCACATAAAGGTGATACAATATAGCATGTAATATAAAGCAGTGCAAGTGTATTGTACAGCAGTACAGTACATGTTTTATAAAATTATAATTCCATTGTAATAATTATAAAGTATAGTGTGATGTGTGATGTATTATTATGTTAAAGTAGCAGCAGTTTATTGTGATAATAGCAGCGATTGAAGATTGGTGGTGCAAAGTTGCAAGAAATAAGTAAGTAGTGCAATATGTAGCTGAATAAGTTCTTACGGGTGTGGTTATGCAGGGGGAGAGATGGATGATACAGCTCTGGGAAAAAAGCTGTTCCTCAACCTGCCCGGGTTTTTTTATTGTCCGGTATCTCTGTCCTGAAGGTAGAGGAACAAAAAGATGGTATCCTGGGTGGGTGGGATCTTTAGCAATGTTGCTGGCTATATAAAAAAGGATACATCCACTCAAATAAAAAAGGAATGCATTCACTCAGCTACTGTGGAACATTTTATTTATATTTTTATACCTCACTTTTTAGTAACTCTTTAAGTTATAGTTTTTTTTGTTTAAAACTGTGTTATGTTTTGCATTGTTTATACAGAAATTAAGCAGCATTGTCTTTTTCTAAATGTCTTGGCAGAAGAAAATGTCATTGCGAACTGCATATCATGAGTTGTATTTTGGAAAAATACAAAAAAAAAGTTTTCAATAAAATTGTGTAATGTGTATTGTCACACCCCTCCTGTTTTCCAAAGTGGATGTAAACTTGTTAATATTATTAATATTTATTAATATTAATTTTATTTAATTATATTAATATTTTCTGCAGTTATTGGTAAACACTGAACTTTCAAACCCAGAAATGTCCGAACTATGTCATTTTGGGACTGAAGCGAGCTTGACAAACATCCCCCTCATGAACATACACATGCTATTTACATGCTCCCAGGTGTATCAGTGCTGTGACTGAAACCAGAGAGAAAACGTAACACATATACACACAAATGAGGTATACTTCAACCATGAACTCAGGGAAAAAAGCTGTCTTTTGCTTATAAAACACACAAAGTTTAAGAAAGACCCGTTCAAATCTACGCTCTGTCAAACTTCCATTCTTGGATGCTTGAGAAAGGCCCTGATCCAAAATCTGTAAATGTTCTGCTTCAGAAGTATGTTATTGTAAATTGTACAGATTGTGTGTAAAGGCTTTTGCTTTCCGTACTGGAAAGGCTAGATTTTTAAAACTGGGCATCATCTGCAAAAATTATGCAGTTCCCAGAATGGGTGTTGCTTCAGACTGTTTTGGCAGCAGTTTTAAAATGAACAGGCAGTTTTGCTATTGATTATCATGCTGTTATTTGTTAAGAGCGGTTTTGCTTTATTGCTGTCTGATATGAAAATTGACCTTTGGTTATGAATTTCATGAGTTGCATGCAGTGGTGCCATGTGTTCAGTGCCTTAATACGGTGGATAGGTTCCTTGTTCACGCGAAGCTGTCACTTGTGCGAGGGAGAGATTCCAGCACAGAATTCCTTAGTGACAGCTGAAACAAGATGCCTCCCAAAAATAACCCGCTGCTGCTGTCCAACAGGGCCTAGTTCAGATAAACCCAGACATTTTAGTACTGCACTACCCCCTAATGGACAGAGACTTAAACTGATCTTATATATATAACTATATACACACGCATGTTTGTGTGTGTGTATGTAGATGTGTATGTGTGTGCCCGTTTGTGTGTGTGTGTGTGTGTGTGTGCGTGTGTGTGTGTAATGTCTTCGAATGCGTGTGTGCGTATGTGGAGGTGTGTGTGTTTAATGCCTTCGAATGCGTGTGTGCATGTGTTTGTAATGACTTTGAATGCGTATGTGGAGGTGTGTGTGTGTGTGTTTGTGTGTGTGTGTGTGTGTGTGTGTGTTTGTGTGTGTGTGTGTGTGTAATGCCTTTGAATGCGTGTGTGCGTGTGTGGAGGTGTGTGTGTAATGTGTTCTAATGCATGTGTGTGTGCGTGTGTTTAATGCCTTCGAATGCATGTGTGTGTGTGTGTTTAATGTTTTTGAATGCATGTGTGTGTGTGTTTAATGTCTTCGAATGCATGTGTGTGTGTGTGTGTGTGTGTGATATTGGTCATTTTGTACAGTGACTGATATGAAACCAACCACATTATTTGTTACTGTAAGGATATCATTATTGCATCAATAACAGATATCAGATGGACTTTTTCTCATCAGTAACTTAACTAAGATGAAAGGCATCCTTAATGGCAGGTTCTTATGATTTTGTGGTCGATTTGTTGATACCACATTTCATTTCGCCCTTGTACACTGTGAGCTAAGCATGACTTTCCATGTAATCCGTCTCATTTTTCTAACATAAGCCATTGCTTTTGTTTGGCAATTCTCTTTATGCGATTGATCAATGGGCTGCAAATGTGTAATTCAATAATCAGCAGCTGATGAAGCGAGCTTTATCTTTGTCTTGAATTGTGTTTGAAGCAGCCGAAGGAAAGCATATGAAACATTTAGCTGCGCAGTATTATTTGATCAATGCTCGCTCTGAAAGGTTCACAAAGTTTGTTTTTTGTGCTGTGCTCATATTATTGGTTTAACACCATAAGGACTGGAAACTGTGGAGCAATATGAGCTGTAGAATAAGCTTTACCTAACCACTTTTCTAACTCTGGCCCCCTTATTAGGTACACCTTCTTGTTTCTGCACTATTTGTCTTTCTACTACTGATCACCGCTTATCACATAGATGCACATTCTACCATTACAGACTGTAGTCCATGTGTTTCTTTTCATACTGTGTTAGTCCTCTTTACTTGGCTCTGTAATGGTACAATTACCAGCATCACTACAAATAAGGTACTGCAGTGACATTGCCATGGTGGTGTAGAGTTAGTGTGTGTTGACCTGGAACGAGTGGATAACACAGCGGCTGCTGGAGGTTTTATACCCCTCAGTGTTAGTGAGTACTTATAAAGAATAGAGGATGACTAACAGACTGCAGACAGTGTCCATTTCAGCGACACACACACAAGGTTATACATATATACACAAGGTTATCTCAAGACTAGTCATATAAATACACACTCAAGACAATGTCAATCTAGAGTAATCGATTAACCTAACACGCATGTCTTTGGATTGTGGGAGGAAACTGGAGTACTCGAAATAAACCTACACAGACACTGGGAAGACATGCAGACTCCACACAGAAAGAACCCAGACTGCTCCACCCTGGGATTGAACCCATGACCTTCTTGCTGTGAGGCAGAGGTGCTACCTACCAAGCCACTGTGCTACCCCTGCAACACAATGTTTTAAAGTCCAGCAGCACTGCGGTGTCTGATCCACTCTAACCAGCACAACACACACTAACACACCACCAACACATCAGTGTCACATGAATGCTAAGACTCCACCACGTAAATAGTACCTGATCTGTGCTGGTCCTGTGGGGGTCCTGACAGTTAAAGAGCAGAGTGAATAGGACGAACAAAGTATGTAATGAAAGAGATGGACTAGTGTAGTGTATACTGCTCACAAAAATTAGGGGATATTTAAAAATAAAACAAAGTACAGTGTTCCCTCGCCACTTCGCGGTTCACCTTTCGCGGACTTGGTGCATCGCGGGTTTTCAAAAAATAGTAACGGAAAAAATATATTGCAGATTTTCGCTGTTTTGCGGGTTTTTGCAGAACTTTTACATTTAAAAAATAACAAAATGTATAAAAATATATAAAAAATATTAATTCTAACAATAAAGGAATGTTATAAATGATCAAATATTACGATTTACAGTAAATAGCTGTTGTATCTACTCAATGTGTAGGATATGACGTGCTGTAAGCTCGGTACGGACGGAGCAGGTGTGATACGAGAGTGATGGTGTGAGTGATGGTATGGTGTGTTAAGTAAAGAGAACGTTTCATTACTTAAGCGTGTTGTTTCTTTATTCAACAGTTAAAAACACTACAATAGAGTATTTACTCAGCGAAAAAATACTCACCAAAAGCGAGAAGTAAGACTAGAGCATCGCCCGCCTGAGTCGCTACTTGTCAACATGACAAGCTTTTGTCTGCGGTTTTGTGTTCACTGTTTGTGAAAGTTTCATTATAGACTAAATTCATTTAAGCCCTACGATGCCACCCAAACGTTCTGCAAAATAGTGTATAAATACTAAATATAGTGTCCCTACTTCGCGGATTTTCGTTTATCGCGGGAAGTCCTGGAACGTAACCCCCACGATAAACGAGGGAACACTGTATACATTTTTCTGAGCAGTATATATGGTTAATGGAGAATGACTGTGGAAACAATAAGCTGTACCTACTATATTGGCAGATGAGTGTACACTCCTTAGAGAATTTACCTACATTTGTAAAATATCAAGCTTCATTTATTAGCATGGTCCCAACAACATATAAATGGTCCAAACATTTGCAAGAACTAAGAAAATACACTCCTGAGACCTGCATATGCTGGTCACTGCTCATTGCTGCAGTGAACTGCTTGGAGTAAAAACTGTAAACAGGGAAATTTACAATTTACAACACAGTTACAATCAGGAAAATATTTAAATGTTTGATATAAAACTCAAACTAACACACCTGGGTTCTTAAAATCTCCCAATACCTCTGCTGTCTAGATTTTTCTTAAAAGATGACTCTTTATTCCATTATCTGTCCCAGTCCATTGGCCTCATCTTTTGGTCTGGTCAAAATCCACATTTGAACCCTGTTGAGAATGCTTAATCTCACATGAAACACTAACTAACTTCGAAACATGCTAAACTAATTGTTGACTGTTGAAAAACCATTACCAGTGAGTGGAATAATACTGATTTTGCATGTAGATCCCAAGAGGCTGCAAGGCCTCATAAAATCACCCTATATTTGACAATATATTTAAATTTTACTTTAATAGACTCATCTGTCTCTGATTCCAACTGTGTCATGGATTAAGACAAGATTTATTTAATACCAGTTGCACCTCTGTTCCCTCAACTGCACTTGCTTGGCAGAGATTCCTGTGTTAAAAAAAGACTCACAGGCACTATGTTGCACACCCCCTTTTCAACACTCCCCATGCCCCCACCAGGAGACCCCTGCAACAACAGCCCATTTGTTGATGTTGTCCTGCAGTTAGACAACCTCTAAAACTGCAGGCAGTATTTCATTAAATAGCTAATTTTCTTTTATTCATCAGCAGCGTATTGTTTTTTGTTGCTTTTGTTGCATTTATAATGAGCTTTAGTTAGGCAGGCTTGTGGCAGTGTGGTACAGGAATGAGGGCTCAAAGAATATCGTGGTAAAGGGAAGCATGATGTCTAACGGCTTTCGCACCATCTCACAGCACCTCAATGACCTAAAAAAGGAGAACTTCAGCCTGAAGCTGCGCATCTACTTCCTGGAGGAGAGAATCCAGCAGAAATTTGAGGACTACACCAATGAGGAGATCCACAAAAAGGTGATTGTGAATGGGGTTTCTTACATTAAATTGAACGTATTGCATTAATTATTATTAATTAAGGCTTTGAAATTATTAACATTTTTTATCGTAAAACCTTTTTCATTCTGGTTATTGTCAGTTACGGTTTACATAAAATAATCTGATTAAAACTCAGGCTTTTGTTACATGTTGGAATGTGTTTTTGTTTAGTTTTCCTAACCATTCTTGTATATAACACCTGATATGTTATTCAGCCAGCTGCATAGAAACTGAGAGGTTAAATTAGCCAAGCTGAAAGATTAATTTGATCAGTACAGAGCAGTTTTACTGGGCCACTGGTACAACTAGTGAATGCTAAACTTAACACAATCATAGTGGGAAGAATCATCATATGTGGATTTATAAATAAACACTCACTGGCCACTTTATTGGTCCAGGCAGTGAGACAGACATGCATAGTGATTGGTCCAGAGACAAACGCCCGTGTCAAGCTTAACCAATATTTTTAAATATTCCTGTACACTGGTGGATGTGTACACACGAATGACAATATTCAAGACAATATATATATATATATATATATATATATATATATATAGAGAGAGAGAGAGAGAGAGAGAGAGAGATTCTTACAAATTACTGTTAAAATATTATCCCATACTAAGTAAAGACATTTTTATTCAACATGTGCTTCACTTAAGGTTAATTAAACGTGACTAAGTACACTCTGGCAGCATGGTGGCGCAGTGGTTAGCACTTCCGCCTCGCAGCTGGGATCCATTGTGTGGAGTTTGTATGTTCTTTCCGTCTTCACGTGAGATTTCTCTGAGGACTCCAGTTTCCTCCCACATTCCAAAGACATGTATGTTAGAGTAATAGGTGTATCTAAAGTGCCCATAGTGTATAAGTAAGTGTATTTGCCCTACGATGGATTGGTGCCCTGTCTAGGGATGTTCCTGCCTAGCACCCTAAGCTGCTGGTTGGGCAGTGGCTCTTCCTTGACCCTGTCCAAGATCAAGTGGATAAGAAATTCTCGATATGCTCAGAAAAGCTTATTGTCTATCACATTAAAAAGGTTAGCACTGCAGGATAAATATTATCAACTTGCCAACCCCTATTTTGCATCAGCAGGGCCTTGGAAAAATTAGTTGGGTTGGAGTTGCTGAAGCAAGGTGTTTTAATAAATAAAAGTTAGCCATACACGTGACAATATAGTAAACACCACTCAATTTATTTAATGTAAACTAGATCCTGTGATAACTATCAAACTTTTTTCCCACATAACATTGTTAAAACTGTCACTAAAACAAAACTGTTGACATACACTTGAGGCCGGTATTGTAAATATAAATAAGCCGACTTCCATAAAAGCAACTACCAAAGAATAATTAACATACATGTAAAATAGTCTCAGGGGTCAGGCAAGGACTTAACCTAAGATTTTTTGGTGAGGGTGCTATGTCATCTGCCAGTCTGCTGCAATCCACTGCAGCACCCCCAGCACCCCATAGCGGTGCTACCCACCAAGCGACCGTGCTGCCTACCTTACACACAGTTGCAAGTAATATTATTAATATTAAATCGAATTAATTTCTGTAGCATTTTTTAATGTGAACAATGTTAAAATGAATAATTGGATAGTGATCCCTGTTCCATCCACGTGCCACTGTTTTGCCCTTGAGAAATGTCCATTGCGTTCAATTGTTCAGTTCAGTTTTTATTTGCTTAGACAATGGTAACTGCCAAATGATTCGTTTTAACTGGAAAAAAACGAGTTCTTTTAAGCAGCATGATTGTGCCTTTGAGAAAAATAAATGTCCCTATGTTTGCTCAATGTAAATATGTAAATATGTAAATATACACTGCTCACAAAATTGAGTAAAAACTTCAAAATGAAATATCCCACAATGAAATATCCCATTAGTTTTGTGAGCAATGTATATCTACAGTGCATCTGAAAAGTATTCACAGCGCATCACTCTACACAAAATACCCCATTATGACCATGTGAAAAAAGTTTTTTTTGAGAGTTTTGAAAATTTATTAAAATTAAAAAACAAAGAAATCATATTTGCATAAGTATTCACAGCCTTTGCTTAATACTTTGTAGAACCACCTTTGGCAGCAACTACAGCCTCAAGTCTTTTTGAA
>JAUZSU010021452.1:0-10736 GCA_034780255.1 Parotocinclus maculicauda
TTTTTTTTCCTCCCTCCTCAGTAGATTCTTAAGTAGGGACATCCGAGGAACAAGCAATTAAAAAAGTCTGGCCTTATCTTCCACTTAATCCACACAGGGTCTCGGGCCAGCCGGTGCCTATCCGGCAACTCTGGGGGCAAGGGCAGGAACAACCCTAGACGGGGCTCCAATCCTTTGAAGGGCACACACGCGCACACACACAGTCACACACTAAGGGCCACTATAGAGACACCAATTAACCTAACATGCATGTATTTGGACTGTGGGAGGAAACCTGGGAGAACATGCAGTCTCCACACAAAAAGGACTCAGGCGCTCCACCCTGGGATTGAACCCGGGACCTTCTTGCTGTGAGGCTGCGGTGCTACCCACTGAGTCACTGTGCTGCAAATTAACAAAAAATAAACAAAAAATATAGAATGCCTGTTGTACATTTGAATGGTACTGTATGTGTTGTTGTATTTATGAATTAAGGAGGTATTTCAAAAGTAGAGCTGTGAACTGACTGCAGGAAATGTGAGAAATAAGGACATTTGACCGTAGTAACTGCTTTGCAGGAACGCAGGGTTTTTCCTGCATTTGTTTGTGCTATGTTGCAAAGACGCAATTCTTCTCAAACCTCTTGTAAATCCAACCCCCACAACCCTCTGGAGAAAGCTGTACACTTACAGGCACGTACACTTATAAACACCATTTATAGCTTCTTACGAATAAGGAGCAGAAAGTCATCCACTGGACTTGCATAAAAAAGTCTCTAAACACCTCAAGCAAAAAGTCCAAATGAGCAAGTTAACACACAACACACAACACACAACACACACACACACGAATAATAGGCATCTGCTTTTTACCTCCCGCCTCTGCTCGTGAATCCGCAGCAGTGATTGGCTCTTGATTTTATTTCCCATATTTCTTGTTATTTTTAAAACCTTGGATATTAAAGAATACGAACGTTGATCAGATAAATGTTAAACGGCACATACCAGTATTCCCACACAGCCTTCTTTCTTTTAAATGTTGAAAACCTTTACATAAAAAACATAAAATAATGGTTTATTGATGATTTATGCTTTATATCTAGACGGAGTACGCCCGGTTTGAGAATGGTCGCTTCGTGTACCGGATAAGCCGTTCTCCCATGTGTGAATACATGATCAACTTCATCCACAAGCTCAAACATCTGCCTGAGAAGTACATGATGAACAGCGTGCTGGAGAACTTTACAATCCTATTGGTGAGTCCCATACCCTTTATTCAGTTCTGATCTCCAGGCTCCTCCCACACCAGCCTGCTCAGAGGATCGGAGTGGTGGAACCGTAGATGAAGATGGCTCAGAATTCCAGACATTCCAGCATCCCCACTGGGATTAGAGCCCCATCTGTCCTGCAAGAGGCAGCTTTATGGGTGTCTTGGCTGTGCTATTTGCTTTTTTTTGCCATATTCTTCACTCCCATAGCATTCTGGACCCTTCAGGTAGTAGATAGCAGAGTATAGTGCAGCATTGGCATAAATATTACTGGTATGGTATGTAATCACTGGCCATAGCGTATGGTATATTACCTTAGTGTGCCATTTTAACATTTTTATCAGAGAGTCAGTAAAATAAAATAAAAAACTAGGGAAGCCATAGTTCTAGAAATCCTTGTAACTGAAGTTTCATATGTACACATTTGGGAACCCTGAATGCTATTTAATGTTAGCTGACTAATCTGTTTAACTCATAGTTATTGCAATCAATCCCTGCAGTCTACAGAGGAAAACACACTCTGGTGCTTGGTCCTACAGACTTGTCATGCAGGACATGCAATTTCACAGCTACACCTGCAGATGGTAGCAGACATTCATGTAGTACTTCCAGTATGTTGACATCTGCTGGTAAAGCAATGAAATAGCATGTCCTTAACCCTTGAGTTGTTTCATAGTTTAAAATCTGCACCTCTCGTAGGACCACAGAACGACCAGATATACCAGTCTGAAGCAAACATGGATTTCAATTCAATTCAACACACTTAAAGCAAACCTGTCCCTCACGCTCTCATTCTCTCCACAGGTGGTGACAAACCGGGACACACAGGAGACCCTGCTGTGCATGGCTTGTGTGTTTGAGGTTTCGAACAGCGAGCACGGTGCTCAGCATCATATCTACAGACTGGTGAAAGAATGAAGCTCGTGCCAGCCAGCAGCTCTGTCCTTATAGACTCTAAACCTCAATAAAAAAAGTGGCAGTGCCTCTAGTTTAACTCACCCATGGCGATTCTAGCTCACATCGGGGTGACGCTTATTGTTATTCTATTTTTGTTTTCCGTCTTTAATGTATTTGTTAAATGTCTTGACTGCAGCTGTGAATCACGGTACAGTTGTATTACGTTTTGCTACAGAAAAGAATCATTTAAAGGACACCTAATATCTGTAGGTTGTGTAACTATATACTGCTCACAAAAAATAGTGGATATATCATTTTGAAGTATTTCTGTGAGCACTATATAGTCTATATATATATATATATATATATATCTATTTATACACATGTTTATATATACACTGCTCACAAAAATTAGGGGATACTTCAAAATAATATACCCCCATAATGAAATATCCCCTAATTTTTTGGAGCAGTGTAAATATATACATAGAGGGAGAGCGGTATAAAATTGCAGTATCAATAGGCTGGTTGAATTCGATTGAACCTACCCGTTCATTAATATAACAATAACCTAAATTTGTGCGTGTATAAATGTATATACCCACATCCAGGTAGTCTTTCCAAAGAAAACAGTTTCTTTGTTAAACTTCTGGTTCATCAAAATGATTAATAATAGTGTTACTTGTGGAGCCGTACTTAATCTTGACGAGAAAACACATATGGAGGACAATATTCAAACGTTCGTAGTGAATTGCCGTAGGTACAAAACAAACTGGCTTTTCCTTGTAAACCCGACCATTTTAATGTTGGCGTGAAATCGACCACACAGTCTTAAATTTAGACCATAAAACGCACATTTCCACAGTAAACCCAACTATTAAAGGGGTGATATTTCGTTCATCTTCTCTAATCAGAGGCATGGTTGGGAAACACTGGAAGCAGGGCAGGGGTAAACCCTAGAGAGGGTGCCAGTCCATCATAGAGTATCACTCGCTATTATTTAGGCCTGAGGCCAATAATGTGGCTTTCATAATTTTTCCAGAAGAAAGTCAAAACAGAATGTATTTTTATAGCGCATTTTCTAAAAGAACATTGGCTCGAAGCAGTTTAAACATTTCATCAACACAAAACGCAAGTCTAAGGTGACAGTGGTATGGAATAAATCCCTAAATGTGATGAGGTACAAATCCTGGGCGATCCAAGACGGGTCATCCTTAAAAAAGTAACGATAAGTGAGAACTGAAACCATCCTGGAGGTGTATTTACACCTTGTAGGACCACCTGTCTGAAACTTACCTCTGCACATCATCTGTACTGAGGTTGAATTGTTATGTTACATTTATGCTTGGCAGATGATCTTATCCGGAGTAAAAAACAATTAATAAAATAATACAAGACTTAACTTATTAAATAGGTAGCTAAGATTAATCCATTAAAAACCATGATTTCCATTTGGGGATCGGAGTAAAATCGCAAATTTTGAGAAAGATGGATATGCTGAAGTTCAAAATAGGTGTTTTTCTTGCCAATGGGATGTAGGCGGACAAAAAGTAAAACAATGTGGAAGTTAATGGGTTAATATTTACATAAAACACCTATGCTGCTTAAAGAGGTTTGGATCCCTTTGCATTTTGGTCCTCCCAAGGTTTCTTCCTCATAACATTTAGTGACATTTTTCTTGCCACTATCACCCTTTGGCTTGCTCAGGTAGGGCTTTGGGCCTAGATAATAGAAATGTGTTACATTGTTTTGAGTCCATGCACCACTATAAAAAGCGCTGTAGAAATAAACCTGACTTTGGCGAGATTCAAGCTGAGCAATTAAGTGTTAAGAATATTACTCAAGAGCCAAACTAGTGGCTGGTAATTCTGGAATCTGAAAAATCACTTTGCCTCCAGGCCAGTAGAGAGACTCTTAAATTACTCATCTTAAGTTACTTCAGTGTGAAACTCTGAATAATATCCTGTGACAGACCGCTCTCTTCCCAGGGTGAATTCTCACCATATTTTTGGCATAGACTCTGCTTCCAGGAACTCCCACCCTTAACATCCCAAGTAACTGAAAGTACTTTGTGCATTCAACAATGGCAACTAGGACTAAACCCTCTGATAAACATTTGGTACCTAAACCACTGAGCCACGACTGAGTGTGTATGCACTTAAGAATCTGATCATAGTCAGATTTCAACCATTATCCAATTATTCAAGTGGTTATGTATACAGCCTACTCCAATCTAGAAATCAGATTAAGAAATCCAATAAAGAGAGCTGGATTTGAGCTCAGTAATTGGATCACTCTAAACATAGATACCCATACTACGATTTCTATCGGTTTTCTCGGTCTGAGAAACACGAGAGTGCAATGTGGTTGCCAGGTCTGCTTTTTAGAGGCTCTGCTACATTTGAGGTCGTCTCCACAGACCCATTTGATGTTTTTTTTTTTTTTTACTTGTAGGATCTGGCAATCCTGTAATTAAACACTTAATTTCAAGCACCCACCAAAGGTCTACCGAACATTTTGTCGAGACTCAAATGCATTATATTTTAGAGAAATTTACGAATTTGATTATTTAACATCAATGTTTTACATTTACAGCACATCTTCCTGTGAGATTATTGGCTTGTTTTACAAAGTAGTAACCTGACTATTAGCCAAGTCAGGTAAAACTCCAAGTAAATAATCCATTTTCACTCTGCATTTTATTTCGGGGTTGCCAGATCCCACAAGAAACCACCCGTTAGGTCTGTGGAACAAGCAGACCTGGAAACAGTGTAGAGTTACGCTTGTGTTTTTAACGAAGACTGAGAAAACCGAATGAAGTAGGAGGAACAGTACATCTGAGAAATCTGATTACTGAGATTAAAATCCAGCTCTCTTTATTAGATTTTGTAACTCTGCTTTCCGGTCCTTAATCTGGACTGGGAAATCAGAGTATGCTGTTTACATGGTCGCTTAAATAATCGGATAACTGCAGAAATCAGATTATGATTTGTATTATTAAATACATGTATACACACTCATTGTTGCTGTTCTGATTTGACAGTACTTAAGTGGTTTGGGATGCAGCCTATTTTTAAGATCGGTTCCATCTTTAAAATTCCCACCTAGTTCTCCTGATGTGTCTTCTCATTTTGAGACCAGTCTGGCTCCTGATGCCTAGCATCACAAAAGCAGTGAATTCAGACCTGTAGCATTCAGGAATTTCAGTCCCATGTCTCCACCTTGTTTCCCAAACTCGTTCTTAGGCTACAGTAAGAAAGCATAGATTAGAGCCAACTCTACAAACCAGATCCTGGTAAGAGTCACTAAAGCAAGAAAGCACTACATATATACCAGCTCCACCCGATCATCAATGTCCGAGTGGCTTGCCGCTGCAGTAGTGCACCTCCAGAGATCCCAGGTTCCCCGGACTCCCATGTCTATGGGGTTTGCATGTTCTCCCCATGTCCGAGTGGGTTTTCTCTCTAGGTTTCTGTTCCAAAGATGTGCATTTGGTTACCTGGTCTCTCTAAATTGTCCCCAGTGTTCATTTGTTTTGACGAGTTTAGTTGTAACCCCGCTCAATCAATCTTCAACGTCCCAAGCACTTGGATCCTCTTACAGGACCCGACTTATCAAGCAAACCGACCCATTCAGTTCAGAACACAATCATGGTAGAAATAGATCAGGGAAGCTTCTTTCCAGGCTTGTCCCATCCTTTATTTTGATGCTTTTTCTGTTCTATCCCACCGTCCTCGGCTGCCTTTACCCTGAACACCACGTCCATGCCTCTGTGGCCTCCTGAGACTGCGAGCCTTAACCATGGCTGTGATTTGTTGTTGTTTTTGGTGTTTTTCTTTTCTTTTTTCGAAAAAAGATGCCACTAAAGCTGTGAGCTCTTTCCTAAGCTGGAAGACTTTCTCATCACGTCGTAGGAATTGTACAGTACAGAACTGCCAAAGCGTGTCCAGCACAGTGCCTTAGTGGATGCCTATACACATAGTACACAGTACGTAACCATGCGAACGTGGAAGAGCTCGACCCGACCTGGGAAGATGATCCCTGCCGTCTGATGATAAGAGGTAGCCGGTGCGTGCTGACGCAAAACTAGCACTACATGTACAAAGAAATCAAGTTGAAAACACTACCAAACTGGGACCTTCTTATCAGACAAGACCAAAAAGCCCTGGAGGCTCCATGAGTCTCCTCCTCGTTTCCTGCACTGTAGCATTGAAGTGCCTTTGGTTTTCATTTCCAGCTTAGAAAAGACAATGACTGAAGATTATCAGAACCAAATAAGTGGATGTATAAACTATTCACCACAATGCCTTGCTAAAAGTTTATAGTAAACAAGGGATGTAGTGAAATATGACTTAACAATGATTAATCAGAGATTATTAAGAACTTTTGTTGGTTTTTTGGCAAAACTATTTTGAGAAGCACCTCAGATTTCAATCGGAAACCCTACTGTTTACACGCTTGGAAGTGATATTAGATGTACGTTTAGGAGAATATACAGTATGAACACTAGTTTACGTGCAGTCTGTTTAGCTTCTCAAGCCTGTTGGAAATTCGTTTTGAAGACCTTTAACTGTCTCAGCACAGCAAACACTATCCTTTCGTAACACTATTTACCTGAGTTATTTCAGTCCGTGCTGTTATATGGGTTCGTTTCATTGATCTGTATGTACTGCTTAACGTAAAACTGTGGAGTTGCTTGACATGGACTGTTTCGATTGTTTTTGTCCTTCGTTTTTCTCTCTGTTCACGTTTCGTGGATTCTGTATGGAGATTTTCCTGTATTACCGTTGTTTGTGATGACGTCAGTATATTGGGAGCCCAGTCGGGCTGTGACGCTGTTACTGCTGCACTGCTGGAACCTTGGACGTGTGCAAACCGGTCCAACTTAACTAAAGTCCCAGCGGCCTCCTCGAGAGGGTGCTGAAGACGAATGCCTTGCATACGTTGAATGTTAAATGGACGTAATTTAGAAAGTAATGGACACTACACAGTAAAGGAATCATGACCCATGTCAGCAGTCTAGCTCTTTGTTCTTGATTTGTATTTTTTGTCTATGTGTAGGTACTGGTACCTCCTTTGTTCATCGCCATTAATAAGTTGGCTTTAAAGTGAACTATTCTGTAGTTCAAAATAGTATCATTTAAAAAAAAGACTATTGGTTTTTGTGTGCAGATATTTTTTTTGTAAAAAACAAAATTTAAAAAAATAAGGTGCTTTGTATAAAAATATATATTCTGGCTTTTCTTGGTACAAAGGCTTGAGATCTTTTAATATCCTTCATGATGGTGAAGCATAGAGCAAAGCTGAAAGAGGAGGAAACCTGCTATGTGTACGTGTTCCTTACTGCATATGGTCTTGTCTTTGCTCTGTAACATTTTTTATGCCTTCTGGATAAAGTGGTAGATATTTTGTAGCTTTCTAGACACTTTGTATGTATACCATATTGAATAAAATAAATAAGGAAAATGGCTCATTCCTTTCATTCCCATCTCTAGACAAGGTGCACAAGGCAATTTAGAACTAATTATGGACACTGCTGCTTAGCCATTTTATCCTTTTGTAGACTTATTTGATTTATATTACACCTACATTTTTAACCACACTGCTCACAAAATGAGGGGAGATTTCAAAATGAATATGAAGAGGATCCCAAGAGAACTGCTGGACATTTGAATCCTGTCCATGTCCCATCACTGTCAGTTTGTTTTAACAATCTTGGGTGACCATACACCCTACTAAACAGTCAATATGGGGGCACTTTCGTCCAGATTTGACATGCTTCTGTTCACCCGCATGAATATATCACTTACTACTCAATCACCATAACTGAGTTTGCATCACATTTGTGTAATCGTACAACTTTATTTGACTTTTCATTTGTTTTTCTGATTATTTTGCTTAATGAAATCAAATGTAATGCTCTATTTTTACCACTTCATATTCATTTTGAAATATCCCCTAATTTGTGTATATATATTGTGTTTTCTTTATATTTTACATATGGCATCTATAGACTTGCTCCAAAACCATCTAGTTGTATTCGTACAATGACAAAACACCTGTCCATCACAGGTGGGTCTCTCTGTCAGCCAAAGGTAATCATGTCTGCATGTCATGCCAGACCCGACTTCAGTCCCACTGTCCCAACAATCCCACTGAATCCCAACCAGTTTCTATAGCCAGTTAAATCTATCAGAAGATCTGATTCATTGTCCATGTGTATTTTCAGATCTGTTTGTTTATGGTATATTTAAAGTCACCCTCGGCATCAGCGACAGTTTCAGCAACACACACAAGGTTTTCTAAAGACTAATCAGCTTATAAGCTGATGCCAACTTGGAGTAATTGATTAACCTAACATACGTCTTTGGACTGTGGGAGGAAACCGGAGAACCCAGGGTAAGACCCAGGCCACTCCACTTTGGGATTGTTTTTTTTTTCTTTTAGATCTGATCTGATCACAAATCTTACAAATAAAAAAAAAATACCTAAACGTCAACTTAATCAGTTAGCAATTATTTTGTTTGTGTATACACATTGCCTGGATAAAGTTATGAATCCTCATGCAAGCCAGATTACACAAACATAGTTATGATAGAGGAGAATACCAAAATAAGCAGGTTTATATATATATATATATATATATATATATATATATATACACACACACCTGCTTCTTTTGGTAAATATAAAATGTACACTGTTTATATACTAAATACACAATAGTGTACATAAACTATATGTTTTTAATATTGTATTCTAGTTAACCCTTACAGTCCTGTTAATGCTGAATGGAGCCAGGCTACAAAATCTGTTGTCCCATGAAACTGTTCCACCTGATTTCAATATTTTTGACATCAAATAAATGATAAAATCGTACTTTTATATATTAATATATAATAATATATAATATTATCTTGTTCAGTTGTGAAATTAATGTACAGTCTGTATGTTCTTTATTTCATTTTATTTTCTCATTTTTTGCCTACCTTCTGTGTATTTTATTTCTGTATAAATTATTATTGCAAATGTATTAATTGGGTAACATAATACAGAATGTACAAATTAAGAACTAACATTCAGGCTGCCAATGGACATTAGAACACAACAGGACATGAAGCAAAACCCCGTGTAACAATTATTGCAACCTCTTTACAACACTGCATCTTCTGTAACTCTTCATGAGACTGGAGATACACAGCAAAGAATCAACCCCAACCCAACCCTAACCCTAATGACCACAATACAGAACTTCTGCCATGGAACAAGCTGTGATCACAGTAATAATAAGATTGGACACTAGGGGGAGATATTGTTCAACTAATGTGTGGAGAATGTCCAAGCTGTATCCAAGCCAAACTCATCAGGGTTCAAATAAGTTCAGGTAAGTTGAGGCACATGGTGTGTTCACTACTAAACTACTGTATCATTTTTTCTACTTTCTATGTGAGAAGTATTTACAGCTGCAGTTAAGATTAATTGTGGTAATTAAACAAACTATCCCAGGAAAATAATGTACTGTGAAATTTGAGAGTAGAACCACAATGTGGCCAAACTACCAAAATCCATAAGATAACTGAGAATTAATTTAAGGTCAGTTCCTAGTCAACCAATTTTACAATTGTACTATGAAATTTGACAGTTAAACATTGAAGTGAACTTTTATGGTCAAACTGTGAAAGTTCACATTAAAACCGTCAAGCAATTTACAGTTTTACTACGGAATCTCACAGTACTTTCTTTCCTGGGATCATATGAATGGTTACACTGGTGTTATAAATATATTATTTTTTCCCACTGAACCCAAACCACTTCAGAATGGTCCAGATTCCAGTTTACATTTAGTTAATATTTGAAGTATTTCAATTTAAATTAGATCATTTGTCTTTCCTCTACGGCACTCAAATGGCACAGAAATTCATTAGCTCACCACCACCACGGAGATACGGAGTCCCAGGGGTGCCCTGGTGCAGGGTCAAGCTTCATGAAGACATGACTTGCTGTGTCCGAGGGAGGGGAAGCCAGATGGGGAGACGTTTCTACCACTGGTGGCCAACAAATCCTGTGATAGATTCTGGACCGTCCCACGAGAAGCGGCTATAGAAGAAAAGGAAGGGGAAAAAACTATTTCAATAGGAAGCACATGAAGATGATTAGTAGGTGATTCTCCTAACCACTGCTCCACCTAGTATTATTTAAACCCATTTATTTTAAACTAATTAGTCAATATTGTTAAATAGGAAGGCATGGAAGTCAATGTCACTGTTTTAATGATGTTCATTATTCTGTTTCCCTTCTCTCAAACTTGATCAGAATCAGTAATTTAGCCAACAACGTCCATTTCATTCATATTTGTATTATTAAATGCGCAAACAAACACGATCTGAAATTATATTAAATAAAGCTAGCAGGTAAAAGTGCCCACTTGCAGTCCTATCCAAAATAAAACACGTTCATTGATTGGATACTGAACATTTACATTTACAGAATTTAGCAGACTCCCTTATCCAGAGCGATATACAACTTATACAGTCTTACAATCCAAGCAATTGTGGGTTAAGGGCCTTGCTCAAGGGCCCAACTGTGGCAGCTT
>JAUZSU010021463.1:0-10736 GCA_034780255.1 Parotocinclus maculicauda
CTTGGATTGTAATACTGTATAAGTTGTAAGTCGCTCTGGATAAGGGCGTCTGCTAAATACTGGAAATGGAAATGGAAATGTAATTAGTATTACATACTAGGATGGATGGATTGGACTTCCTGAAATCATCATACTGTGAAGAACTTCACCATAACATCAAATGTTTCCCTGAACAATTTGTTAATAAGGTATCTTGCTAACCCCATTGTTAATGACATTATAGCCAACCAACTCATTAAGCCTAACATTTTAACCTGAAGATAAATGGGACTTACCAAGATAAAAAAAAAATTATGTAGATCTTCATCATAAACACATGATAAGATAATGATCAGTGCAAATTGTTAACAGCTTTAGCATGGGTTATTTAAGTATCTTGACTCCTGCCCTGTCTGTGATGATTTTTAAATGATATTCCAAAATTAGAAAAGAGTTCAAAAGATTTTGATTTTAAAAGTAAAAGCAAACACTTAAAAAAGTCAACATGGAATTAGATGAATTAGTAACAATATTGAAGATAGTGATTTATAGATTTACCCAAAATCAAAGGTCATTTAGACAAACACTTTTATGCAATAAAACTGAGTTGAACTTGGAAGATACTAAAAGATCTCAGCCTTAGTTTCTTCATTTATTCGGTTTCTGTAATAGGAAGTAATAAAGTCAGTTCTTTGTTTTATGTCACCATTTTAGACGGCAGCCTTTGTTTGCTTCCTTGCCATTATTCGTCAAGTGAACCTGTGTGTATAAATATATATCTACTGTATAGCAGTCAACCATCTCTCACCAAGAGGTAAACTAACCAAAAGTCTTAAAACCTTTTTATGGGGCAGCAGAGGAAGCACTTTTACGCCCTTTTTTGGCAAGACCCAGTATCTAATCAGGAAACTCCTGTAATCATTTACATATCTGTGACGCAACTGCATACTAACAATTATTTCTGTGTTCTTTTGACAGTGTATTTACTATGTGTATATACTGTATAATCTATATGGAAAGTCTTGTTATGAATAAAACAAAGTTCCAGTTGTCCCACATCATTCTGCATTTTGTACCCCATAATTATAATGTGAAAACAGAAGTTTATAAAATTTTGCAAATGTATTAAATAGTAAAACCTATATATAAAATTGTGCTGTATGAATGTTATATATTTAATGGCATGACATTAAAATGTGATGTATGGCAGTTTATATCTATATACGTATTTAGACTCTTTGCTATGACACTTAATATTTAGCTTTGGGGGCTCATCTCTTATTTATCATCTTTGGAGATGTTTTCACACCTTGCTTTAGTCCAATTGTGGTAATTCAATTGATTGTACATAATGTGAAAAGACACACATCTGTCTAAATAAGGTCTCACATGCACATGAGAGCAAAAACCAAGCCACAAGGAGAAATAAATACTTGTAGAGCTCAGAAACAGGACTGTGTGGTCCCGCCGATCACGAGATAGTTACAAAAAACATTCTGCTGCATTTAAAGAGTACAGTAGTCTTCATAATACTGGGCTCTATTCCTAACCTTATCAAAGTTTAGCCCATCTGCACAAGGGATCTTTGGCGATTTAAACCATTGGGTTCTTGGTCACCTCTCTATCCAAGGCCCTTTTCCCCCAAATACTAAGTTGGACAGCCAGCTATAGGAACAGTCGTGGTTGTTTCGGATTTATTTAATTTCAAGAATTTTGAAGGTCACTGTGCTCTTGTTACCTTTCAGTGCAGTAGACATTTTTGTAGCCTTCTTCAGATGTGTATGTATTTAATTTAGTAAAATGTATGTAAGATAGTTAAAGCAATTAGTTACATTTTAAGCTAAATTATGCCCAGTAATGCTCTAAAAATACTAATGTATCTACACTTTCTGTATGTGTTGTTTGTTAAGTTATGTGAAATATGTGTCTGTTCTTTATTTTACATGCTAATTCTCATTTTTAACCACAAGAAGTTATGACAATTCAGCTTGTAAATCTGAACTTGCAGAATCAAATATTTTTTGCTGATTTGTTCAGAAGGAAAAAAAAAGTTTTAGTAAACAAAGTGCTTGTCCTGTGCCAGTTAGACATTCAAAACAAACATGAGGTTATCTTCTATATTTCATGATCTATGTATTCGTTTAATATCTCTAGTAACACCCAACAAAAACTAAACTAAAATTTGGAGCAAACCAAACTTTAGAACTTTAGATACTTTCAACAAAGCTGAAAAAAATGACCATGATACTGCTTCCATATTCAAATAAAATACTGCAATTAAAGCTTAATACCCTAGACACTACAGCCCCTTTAAATTGCTGAACTGTTCTTTACCAGATTTCCTTCTTCATTCTTACACCAGAGCTAGAGATTTACTAATTAACAGTCTTGTCTGTGTTGCTTAACCAGATGGATATTCGCTTTAGCAGATTATTGTGGGAAGGAAGGGGAGGGAAGGTAGCCAGACAGTTTTAGTCTCTCCAACTTGAAATTCTCAACACAAATAATCTTTACGGATACACTTATGGATACACTAATTTGGGCAAATGTTGAACTTACATACTGATTTAGTTCTGATATTTCACATACTGTGTTTGTATTACTGTATATGACCTGTAAAAGTGGTGGTAGCATTTATTATGACGCTTTGAATACAGTCCACGAATAAACCTCTGATTACCCCATCTCCCAGCCCTGTATAAGGCAACAGACTAATCAAACAGGCTTTGCACAAGCAGCTCTAAGTAGACATGTGACAGTGGAACCACAGAAATCATTATGGTTTAGGCGCATTAAAAACCCAGAAAATATTGTTGACCTTATTTGTGATATATCTGGTCATTTTTTGTACTTAATAAAGAAATTACTCAAGTGGGATTACCTAACAACCGAATCAGGATTAAATTACACGGTTTGTAATACACTAATATATTCAATTAGCAACACTAACTTTAAGTTACACTGCAGGAATTATAAAGTATTCACTCTGACAATTATCAATGCTAACCTTGTTAACGTGTTTAATAGTAATGGATGTAGCCAATTTAGCACTTCTTTAAAACCACAGTAACCCTAAGGACACGCAGTTCTGAAATCATAGCTTACTTATAGTATGAAATAACTATGCATATGTGGCAAAAACAAAAGTTTAGAGAATTGACAAAAAACAGCATTCTTACCCTGTACTATCAAGGTCCAAAAGTTCAATCTCATCTGGACCCACGTCATCAATGCCTTTGGTTATTGGGGTCAGACTGCAGCATCCCATGTCTGCCCATACACTCTTCACACACAAGTGGCTTTCCTACAAAGCTACATACTAAGGGCCATCTGCCCCTGTGCCCAACTCAGCCCAAAATAATGCCTCACATGCACAGCCACGCAATCAAGCAATGGAGAAGGAGGAAGTAAAATAGGTTAGAGGACTGCTGCAATTAAACCTTGCCCTAAATATTTCAATGTGTAAAAATCTAAAAAAGTAGATACAAAAAGTAGCCAGCATTCAGATGTAGTATGTTGTGCGCTCTTTCTTCCTGTCAGTTTTAGAAATGACGTAGCTGTGGCCAAGCCAACTTCCTCAACAAGACCTTGTCAGTTTGAACATTGAAACTGACTCTGCTATATACTGCTCCACCAGAAATGAAATGAAACTGTTAATTACAGTCAGTTCCACACGCAAAACAGATGAACAGATTAAATACAACACAGCACATTTAGTAATACCTACACAGGATAATTACATGTTGGAAACATTGTTAGTCACAACAGCTTCAAACCACAGCTAAATAAGGAGCTGTGAGGTATGATTAGTGTTGTGTGCTTTATGAATCTGGAGATGGACAGGGAAGTAAATGACAATTTGTATGTTTTTGCGTTACAAAAACAGAGGGGAAGTGACACGTGGTACAGTTGATAGTATAGCAGCCATATCACACTTCACTTTCACTGCATGAAGACCAATGGTCGCTAAACCACAACAATTTGTTAATAACTACTCTGATGACAGATTGTTTTTATTTTCTGCAAAATATAGTCCCACTACTCATAGTTGTACTTTCACGTTATCCTCTAGAATCTACAGTTATGTGGACCAATGAGAGAACACTTCAAATAAAATTCAAGTGAACATTCATCCACCAGCCAAATGGAAGAACAATTTGACACTCATGGTTAACCCTATAGTTATATTTTACAATTAATTTGAATATACATTGCTTACAAAAATTCAGGAATATTTAATTATGGGTGATTCGATTGTGAAGTATCCCATTTTTTTGTGAGCCGTTGTTTCCTTAATGCTGCCCCAGTGACATTAAATCTATCTCACTCTATTGCTGTTATACATAGTTTATTTAGATATGTAGAATCAACAACAACAAAGTAACCATATGTTATTTGCACATCCACACATTGTGAAAAATGCAATGCCACACCAAATATTACTGAGAATAATGTGTCTTATATGGATTGCATAAACCTACATAAACATTTATAGGCTTACTGCAACAGGTATCAGCTGTGTTAAATACCAGCACTGATTTTGATATCAATTTGGAATAATTTGTTAGTCATAAAAAGGTTTTTATTGAAATAAGATTATGTTAGTACATTTTCCAATCTGGTTGACGGTTCATCATGACCAATGACTTTGTATCTTAGTGTTCAAAACTCAATCTAAATAGGAGTAAATAATAAACAGGTTAAGGCAGTGCTATGGCAGTAGCAGGGCTTTCATATCTTCATAGCAAATTATTATAATTATAATTTATAGCACAATATAATTAAGAATATATATTTAACAAATCAAAAATGCAAATTTTTAATAAAGTGTAATTATTGCACAGTGTACTTTCTTCCTGTTGTGTAACTCTCCTATACAGCAATTTTTCATTAGACCATGTGTTATACAACAGGTTTTTATGTCTTTTTCTCCATTATACTGCAGGGTTTCATGTTGAGAAATTTGTTAGTATTTAGCAGTGTTATTCAACAGGTTTTCATACAAATGTCACTATCATACATCACATTTTCATGTCATGTCCATGAATATGTAACAGTTTCATACAGCACACTTTTATATCAGCATCACTACGAAACACATCGTCAAGTCATTGTATGTAATTGTAAGGAGCTGCATCTCTGCCTACCCGGTAAACTCAATACTGCCTCTAGCAACACAGGTATGCAAGACTGTATCAGTTGTTGTCACTTTGGATAAAAAGAAGTAACCGTGAAACCGATATTTAGTTTGGGGGATCAGAAATAATCACAGCCATATATGCTGTTTCGCGCAGTCCTTATGTTAACTTTAACAGAGCAATGCAAATCATAAATAAATATTTAGTGTTCATTTGTTCTTTATTTTTCATCCATAGCAGAGTAACACCTACTTTATCTATTTAGTGTTTAACAGGCTTATTTTATATACATAGTTGTGCCTAATTCTACTGTTGCTTGTGCCACCTAGTGGTAGAGACACGTTACCTATTTTGTTTTGCTTGTAAATAGACACATTGACAATAGGGAAAAAACACCCAGATACAAATGTCAGATTGCCTCAAAGCTCGGGATGCAGTGTGGTCTGATTAGACACTGGGTCTTGTCATAAGAGGGCGTAAAACCATTGTGCTTCCCCCACTGCCCTATAAAAGACTTTAAGAGGCTACTTTTGGGAAGTGTACCTCATTTTGAGAGATTGCTAACTGCTAGATATGCCTCTATGACACACTCAAAATCAATTTTGCCCAGTTGATCAACTTTAAGAGGGGGCACATCAATGGACTGTGAGAAGTAGGATGGTAGCTTTGACAAATTGCCTGATATATAGGCTGTTCTGATGTAGTTGTTAGAATGTGTTGGGACCAGTGGTTCTGTGAGGGCATGCACACATGGCTCCAGATGGCCCAGTCAGGCCACTAGTAGAGAGTGTAATTTGTCTCACCTACAAACATGAGTAGCTCCCACAGTCTTGTTTTTCACCATCCTGACACAGGTGGCACCTTCACTGTATTGTCTTTGGTAACTAATCAAGGTTTTGTTTGGGATCCGATGATGGCCGGGTTTCAATATGGAGGCCTCTTGGTAAGTGTTTGGTCTGACACTAATATCTTTATGCTTTATTATTTTGTCAATGAGTGTATATAATCCACAATATATTATTAAATATGTGTAGATCCTTCCTCCTTGAGACCTAGGGACTGGGAAGTATGGAATCATGGGCACTACAGTGGCTTGATGAGTAGCACTGTAACTTCTCAGCGAGCAGGTCCTTGGTTCAGTCCCAAGAAGAGTGGTCTGGGTCCTTCTATGTGAAGTTTGCATTTACTTCCTGTGTTTGCTTGAATTTACTCTGAGTACTGTGGTTTTCTCCCACAGATATGCATCTTAAATCGTGAATTTCCCCACTGTGGGACTAATAAAGGACTATCTTATCTTATCTTAAATTAACAGGTGCCTCTAACATGCCTCAAGTGTCTGAGTGCGTGTATGAGTGTGTTTTGTGCCATTTTAACCATAATTACTGAAGGATGTTGCTTATATGTCAGAACACACTGACCAGCAATCAGTATGGAGAGTCGAATGTTAGAGCTGGCTGCTGTGACTTAATGGAAGACACACATTTGGTACAGTATTTAGAGGTGTGTACTGTATGTTTAATGGAAAGAAAAGCAGAAGGCTAGTTTGAAAAGAGGGAAGAAGAGTTTAAAAAATGAAAAAAAAAAAAAACTTTTCAAGGAGAACAAAGAGAAGTTTGAAAGGATATTGGAGACACGTTTGACCGGAGAGTTGACATGTTTCACTGGAAAGCATAGACAGGTTTGACAGGAGAGTTAAAGTTTTGACAGTAAAAGTAGAAAGCTGTAAAGGAAAAGCAGAAAGCTGTAAAGGACAAAAAAACTAAGAGAGTAAAAAGACAAGTTAAACCCCAAAGGGTGAAGTTAGAAACTGAAAAGACAAAGAATGTGTTAAGTGATTGTTAAGGTAAAAACTGAGGAGACAAAATAAGAATTATTTCTTTGAGTTTGGGAGACTTCTCAGGGAAAGCCATCTCAGTCAGAGTTCAGTGAACTTGTTTATTTGATTCCAATTTTATGATAAGATATAAATATTTATTTATACAGGAAGTCAAAAGTAAGGAAACAGCTATATAAAATGAAAACAGTTTAGCAGATGGTGATCCAAAGATACAAGCTCTGGGGGGAGGATAAAACCTTTAATGCCAATGTGGTGGACATCTTGAATGCTGACATCTTGGATTCAACTTCAGTTTTGCAAATAGAAAAAAATTAATGTGATGCCACAGACTGGTAGAAAATTGTCTCATCTAAAGTCATGGTATGATGTGGTGTATGAAGTACCTGAATGTGTGTTTCTTTGTTGATGGAATATTAAGACCAGACCATTACATGATGTTATTATATGAAGACATGTTTCCTTTTTTACTGTCAGAAGTATGAAATGAGGCACCCCGTCTTATTATGGATGCCTTATCAGAGACTATGTTGATGTGAAGTATCATTCAAAGATGATTGGTGGGAGGGGTCAAATCAATGTATCAATAATTAATACATTAATATAAAGATTATTTTGTAATGAAGTATTTCAAAATTTTATGTTATTTAGGGTGTTTTTACCCTAAATAAAGTTTGTATTGCAGGTGAAAAGTAAAAGCAACTCTATTGGTGAACCCAGAACACTAGCACAGCTGCTAATGCTAACTGCAGCATGTGTTCTAGAGGATTCAGGACAGGATTTCTCTTTCGGTTTGGTTTTAGGACCCATGGAGACTATTTGCACCAAGAATACAGTATTGTACATGAAACAATAGCAGAGGTCTTCACTGAGCAATATGTATAGTGAATCTGAATCACTGTGTGCTGAATTGAGTTTCGGTTGAAACAAGTCACGCAGCTTGACTCATACAAGTTTAAGACAAATTTTACTATTCAAAATAAGAAAATTCGGTAAGTTTAGAGGTGGTCAAGAACCAAGCTATATATACAGTATATACATATGAAATTCTGAAGTTGAGCATTTAACTGAACTTGTAATGCATTTTTATGAAAAAAAAATCTCCCTGTAGGTCCAAAATAGACTGGTTAGAGACTGCTTATCACAGTTGCTAATTTACGTGCTTGTCAGCTCAGTAAATATCACACTTCCTCTGTGTGGATAGCACCCAGTGATCAACAGGAAAGATGGTATTTATTACTATACTTAGATAGAAGGACCATGAAGTGTCAGGCATGAGTTTGATGATTTTAATTGCCTTTTACATCGAGGCTTTGCAAAATAAACGGTAACATTTCATCCAGTTAAATGACTTTTATCTGAGGAACTGAGCAAATGAGTTGTAAAGAGGTTTGAGAAGCTAGTGATTTTTGTGTGCACTTTTTAATGCACTTTTAAATATTGAAATGTAGTATACTCTTGAATTACACAGTTGCAACCAATACTGAGCAGTTTCACATCATTCTTACAGTAAAAGTGTAATACTGCAGAGTTTCATGATAAGTTTACCATATAACAGTGACATACAGTTGGATTTCATGTCAATGTCACCTGGTAACAGTGTTCTATATCAAGATCTCAGAATTCAGCTGTCACTATGGAACAGCACCAGACAGAAAATCGTCATGTCAGTGTGGCTTTGCAGCAGTAAAATACAACCCCAAATCAGAAAACGCAGTGTTCCTTACATTGACTTAGAATTTGATTTAATTGCATCCAGTATGGACCTAGGATATTTCATGTTTTGTCTTTATTCCATAAATTAATACATATCCATTCCTGCAGTTCATGCCTGCAACACATTCCAAAAAAGCGGTAACCATTATTGAACCATGTAAGCCCAATAATGTTTTCAAAAATATAAGATGCAGGACAGAGTTAAGATTGAGGTGGCACTTTATTAAGACATTTTGAATGCTCGTACACAGTCACACTCACAAACTCTATGTTTCCTTCCTGTACTGTAGAGTGCCTCTGTGCATGTATACATGCTTGTCTATCCTCACTTTGTATTATTATATGACCTTGGCTTTTCTATGCATATTGGTTGACATGAAAGTGACTGGGACAGGTGGAACTCACCATGCTTGGCATAACTCCAGGTTGCTTCTTGAACCCGTTCTTTATGAGAATAGTTGATGTGATCACTCAGAACAGGAATAGACATCGATTTATTGTACTTTTTTGGTATTGTCACTTCTGGGTTTCTAAAGTCAGAGGTCACTTTAGGCTGCTGCCAGCTGCACTTAGTGAGACTCAGCTCTACATGTGTAAGGCCAACTTTGGTCTTAGAATGGCTCATGTCTTCAGGTTTAAATCTCAGGGTCTGCTGAGCTGTTCCTGAGAGATGTTTGGACTCAGAATGGTGGGCTGGAATTACTGTGGTTGAGTCATTACCAGAAAAAACTAATGTTTTGTCAGTAAAATTTTGTTTTGGCTGAAAAGGTTGCACTACAGAGCCTTGGGAGATGCACGGTGAAGAAAAAGTGGCTGCTTGGCTTACATGGGACATATTGTTACCACTAGCATTGTTCGCTTGAGGTGTCTTGCTAACAGTCTGCTTTGCTTTCTTGTTGTTTGAAATGCATTTGGAGCCTGCCATCCTCACAGGTCCTGCTGTTCTGCTCCTGTGCTTGGCAACAGACACACCAGCACTTTCACCACAGTGCAGTAAAACAAAGTCTTGTTGGTTGATCAGCGGCAACAGTTTCAACCCACATCTGCGTTTATTGAAGATCTCCATGACAAGATCTAAAAAAGAAGAACATGAGACACACATCAGCTAAACCACAAACCTCAAATAAACAAACGTACCAATTTCTCACTCACAAATAGTATACATGCAAACACAATGCACATTCTTACACAAAACCAGCTGTGACATGTAGGTGTTTTAAAGCATTGACTACAGCATGTGTAGTATCTGACAACACATGCACCAAACACACACCCACAGACCATACTAGTGCCATTGCAGATAAGCCAGACTACCAAAAGGTCTGTGTTGGTTAGTATCAGTAACACTATTTTTTAGTTGATTGACAAAGGCTGATAAATATGGACTACAGGGAGTTAGTGTGTGCACTGCCTTTAATTTAGTATGTTTTTATGTGAGTGCAAAATCCACGTTGGTATCAATGCAAATATAATCATTATTTGCCTGCAATGTGATATACCAAGACTAATAAGCATTTAAAAGTGATTAAACAGTAGTAAATAAAAAAGTACACTATATAATACTACTTACAAGTAAGTAAGTAAGTAAGTATGAGTAACAAACTTATCCAAACTGTGTAAACATGTTGGAAACACAAGTGGCCAAAGTAATGGAGCACAGTATATCAGCAATATATGCTAGCAATTTTGTTCTAGAGATTTGTTTGCAATCCAGTTTTAATGCAAATTGATTTGTACTAACTGGGTTCCACGGAAATGTTTTCCATTTAAAATGTCAGATCTGCCATGCATTACTATAAACTCTGTATTGGTTTTCATGCTGTTTACGTTACACAGACGCCGTGCAGACTTTTTTTTTTTCTGTTACAGTAGTTCATTTCATGGTAAACATGTAAGACTCATGAAACACATAAAGGTTCTTCCAGTCTGGCACACAGATTTATTATCATTTGTTAGACAATCATATTCATTCAAAGCTATCAAACAAGCACAGTGTATACAGTGCATCCGGAAAGTATTCACAGCGCTTCACTTTTTCCACATTTTGTTACGTTACAGCCTTATTCCAA
>JAUZSU010021474.1:0-10736 GCA_034780255.1 Parotocinclus maculicauda
TAATAGGATTTGTTTTGGTACTTTAGGATTTGGTCCGAATAAGCGGTTGGTCCTATTAACCGGAATCGACTGTATATATATACATAAAATAGATAAAATGACTGATATTAATCTGGTCTCAGTCTTGACCTGAGCACGGCTACCATGGACTCAGTATGTCCTGGTCTTGGACTAAAACACTACCACTGTTACTCAAACCCGGGTTCCTGCAGGAGCGGCTGAATTATTAGACCTCTGCTTCAACCATGTGCAAATAATAATAATAATAATAATAATAATAATAACAACAATAATAACAACAATAATAATAACAATAATAGTAGTTGCAGACATTATTAGCCTATTAAGCAGGTGACTATTAATAAACACCAACATTACTATAAATTCTTTTAGACTCTATATAAGAATGAAAAAGGACCACCCACAGGCTGCTCTTCTGAGTTTTTTCCAGTGCTGTGTAGTGCTTCTGGATCTGGACTGTATCTATAGGAGCTCTTCAGCCTCATGTGGTTTCGGTGCACATTCATTATTTACACCATGTCATCCCATCTCTCTCTTATACTTACTTACAAAGAACTAACCAAGAGCTAAGTGTAGGCTCCTTAGTAATCCAGTAACCTATAAGAGCGAGCTAAAATGATCTTAACTTCACTACACATGTACAGATTCAATTTAAGGCTTGGGAAATGGAAGGAATGGAATTACTTATGCTGCTCCATACAGCTTTCTCACAGATCCCTATCAAACTGTAGAGTTTTACGCACAGTGGAATAGCATAACGCAGCATAATGTTAGGTTCATTAAGACATTAAAATGTTAAATGGCTTATTATTTATCTCTGTATCCAAGAAAATCTAGATTAAACAGTAATACTAGACTAAAAGCACACTTACACTGAGTTTATCTTCGGGCGGTGCATCGTCTTCGCTTTCTCCGCGGAGCGTCTCCATCACACGGGCACATTCCTTCAACCCCAGCTTTCTAATGTAATAAATGAGGTCAAACAGGCACCAAACGTCTCGTAATCTCCTCCATGTTCACACAGTTTAACTGCAGGCTGCAGGTTTTAACCGACCGGTGTGTGAGACAGCGGAGAGACCCGTAACCGCATCCGTAACTTTATCCGCACACGAGGGTTGGGAATCGACTCTTTAAAAAGTTAATTCCATAAACGTAGATCAACAGAGTCGATTCATGGAGTGATTCGGATCATAACGACTAAATAGGACACAGAACCTGTATTGAGTTATTGTCCAATACTGAGAAAAATATTTATAAATGGTTAAAACATTAAATTATATTTAAATGATACATACTGTTCATTCAAAACTGTGTACACAATATTTACTACATTATAGACAGGGCAGCACGGGGGCTCGGTGGGTAGCCCCGCTGCACCACAGGTTCAATCCCAGGGTGAAGCGGTCTGGGTCCTCCGCGTGTCTGCGTGGGTTTACTCCGGTTCCTCCCACAATCCAAGGACATGTGTGTTAGGTTAATTGGTGTCTCTTAGTGTGTGACTGTGTACATGACTGTGTGCCCTACATTGGATTGGCGTCCCATCTAGGGTCGTTCTTGCCTTTGCACCCATTATCAAAAGATAATTGTCTAGCCCTAATCCACATTCCTGCAATGTATTTATTTGATTGATTATCAGTAGAAGAGAATTAAAACAATATTTAATTTTCTGTCCTGAGTTTACCATTTGGTATCAAAATAACTGTGGAATCAGCAGGATCAGCCAAGTCTGAGGGAGGAAACGTTGACTGATGATCACAACCTCTGCAGCAGTCTCTTCATTACAATAGAACCATACATTTTTATGCCGTATTATAAAATAAAACATCTCCTGTAGGTTATATGGCAGTAATGTTTAGTGTGACCTGCAGTTACAGTTCAGCAAAAGCAGCATCTGAGAGCGTTCTGGAGTCCAAAGTAGCTTGATGGTCTATTTAGAAGGGTAGCAGGTGACACTAAATACTGACTTTTACCTGCAGAAGCCATTTGTTTTGAAAATGAAAGTTTTTTGCATCTTAATAAAGAGATTTAAATAATTGTATATGGTCATTATAGCATTACCAAAACAAACTAATGGTGTTGGACTGTGGTAGCCTAGTGGTTACGGTACTGGCCTCTGGACCAGAAGGGTCACCCCTGCCAAACTGCCACAGTTGGGCCCTTGAGCAAGGCCCTTAACCTACAACTGCTTGTATTGTAAGATTGTATAAGTTGTAAGTCACTCTGGATAAGGGCGTATGCTGTAAATGTAAGACTTTTGTATGGTACTGTATACTAATGGTACACAATAGTTATTTGAGTGTACGAAAGCAAAGTTAGACAAAATATACAGTATTGTCCCAAAAAATCAATCATCTCCTCTTTATTCTGAATTACATACATCTTACATTCATCGTGAATACTCCACTTAATCTAATCTTTCGATCGTTTGAGGTTTTAACCCGAAAGAAAAAACTCAAATGAAAAAATATCAATATAAAATAGACTATAAAAATGTGATTAATGTGAGAGCACAGAGCCACACATTTGTAAGTTACATGTTTTATTTACAGGTTATTAGTGCATGATTTGACTAAACACTATGTTTATAAAAAGGTTCCAGCCTTAGATAAGGGAATAAAATTATACAGCAAGCTTGATGAACAGTCATCATGGTCATCGTTTATATGTTTGTATGTGGTAACGGGATGAACTGGACAGGAACATCAACATGAGCAGCACCGTCGCCACACCAGGGACACACAGAGACAGAACCAATACTGGCACTGAGGCTTAAACGGCTCCTGTCCTTCAACAACGCCAAACAAGATAAAAAGCCTGGCAGCTTTTCAGCAGGTCTTACAAATAGTTTACACAAATACACACAGACACACACACAGACACACACACAGACGTATAGAGTTGTTGGTTCACATTGGCACCAGGGTGGTGTGAGGAGCATCTTAAGCAGCATTAAGCAGACTTCCTCATCTGCCGCTTCAGCCTTCAAGGCCTCAACACTGGGTGCTTGGTAGAGCCGATTTCTGAGCTCCCATCCTTCATATTCATTCACTTTGGACTTCATGTTATCAAACCTTCATGTCACCATCTTCATGTCACCAAATACAGAGTTTATGTCATTTTCGAAACAGGGCGTTGCGTGTGAAGCTGTACCACAGCTGCACAGGCTTCCTCTTGGGCTCTGCTAAGGAGAAGACCTGCTGCTGGGGCACACTGGTAGGTACAGTAACGTGGCGCTGATGAAGCGGGTGGATCGGTTGGTGAGGGTGAGAACTGGGGTAACTTAAACCTGGAGAAGAAAGCAGATGTTCAGTGGACGCCATTCTTTTCCTATTTTTAAAGTAGTGCTAAATGCTAAATATGTACATGTGTTTACCACATAAAATAAAAAAATATATAATTTACTAACAACTGGATTAAAATGATTTATAAAAAAATTATATGTAATTTAATATAAATAACAATCGGGATTCTGTATGAAATAAAACAACACACCTTTCACTAGAAATAATAACAATAATAATAACAACAACAACAACAACAAGATGAATAATAATAATAATAATAACAAAAATAATAATAATAAGATGAATAATAATAATAATAACAACAACAAGGTGAATAATAATAATAATAATAATATAAATAATAATAATATAAATAATAAGCTGAATATTAATAATATCAACAATAACAATAAGATAAATAATAACAACAAGATAAAAAAAAAAAAAAAAAAATAATAATAATAATAATAATATCAATAATAATAATAATAACAACAACACACTACATGACGCTACGTTTGGTTACTGGACATTTAATGTCCTGAAACGCCCCCTTGTGGCACAACCATAAAATAACGTTCCTTGTGCCTTGTGTTGCAAAAAGAACAAAGGCTTGAACTCGGTGCAACACGTTCAAGGTGTTAAAAAATAATATATTTAATGACCAAAACGAACAGGAAAGATTATCTGAGCACAGTAAAGCAAGCGTGCAGAAAACCTTTTCTTTTATAACAATAACAATTTAAAAGTAAAGTGTTATGCTTATTGCTTACTTGTCAATAAAAACCACAAATAAAATCAAACAATCAAATAAACCTTTCAGTTTCGCTTTTAGACAAGTTTGATTTGATCGAATCCCTATTATATATACTGTAGGAGAGTTGGGGAACTGCTTCTATATTAAAGGAATTTAGTATAAACAGGTTTTCTGTTCTTTTCTCAGTACAGGGGAACATGTTGCAATAACTGGCTGTTATTAAAAGAGAAAGGTTCAAAACAGCCAAGTATTCTTTTTTTTTATCCAACAAAACACACTTTACTTACTTTTCAGTTTGCCTTGCTTTAGTTTTCTGGCATTTTGAATCGCTTGTTTCCGTTGGGTTTGACTGATTTCCATTCCTGTGGGAGGAAAAATACAATCTAGTGAAATAGAAATACAGAATTCATTCTCACATTGGGACTGACAGGCACAGCAGCCATTAATTTTTTTAATTATGATTAAGATCAGAGTTTCCCATACATTGTTTCTGGAAGCCCATCACTGTATCAACAATGTCTGTCTGTCTCTCTGTCTGTCTCTCTGTCTGTCTCTCTGTCCCCTTCTCTCCGTCTGTCTGTCTCTCTCTGTCTGTCTGTCCCCTTCTCTTCGTCCGTCTGTTTGTCTGCCCCTTTCTGTCTGTCTGTCTGTCTCCCTCTGTCCCCTTCTCTCCGTCCGTCCGTCCGTCTGTCTGTCCCTCTCTGTCTGTCTGTCTGTCCCTCTCTGTCTGTCTGTTTGTCCCTCTCTGTCTGTCTGTCTGTCCCTCTCTGTCTGTCTGTCTGTCTGTCCCTCTCTGTCTGTCTCTCTCTCTCTGTCTCTCTTTTGGTGTGTCTCTCTTTGTCTGTCTGTCTGTCTGTCTGTCTGTCTGTCTGTCTGTCTCTCGCGCAAACAAACACGTTAAGATCGAGAAACTGTCTTTTATGTGACAGCGAAACGTATATCCTGTTTTTATAACACAAGCAGGTATTTCCAAAGAAACTAAGTAATTGAAATTTCAACCTTTTAAATATTGTATCATGCAAATTTAATGTAACTTTATGATTAGTCAGCGAATCTTTACTAAATCATAATGTGATTGACCGTTAAAAGCAGAATTTATCACCAGTAGCTTCTCTATTACACTTCATTCTGAATGAATTCAGATAATCCTCCTGCTCTGACACTCACCCATCTCCTGATCCTCTTTCACACGTCTGCGTTCGCGGCTGAAGGCCTCCAGCCAGACCTGCTTATCCTGGGCTTTCCTGCAGCTCAGCACACACAGCACCTCCAGCGTGTCGGCGCTACGCAAGGCAAAGGCATTTCGAAGTGTACCCAGGTCCTGGTGTCGCCCATCAGGGAGATCGAGAGGTTCTATCCCGTCTGTGTTGAGCCGTCCCCGATAATGCAGAAGGTCCCGCCGCAAAACGTCTTTCTTACAGAAGACCAACTGGTGGTCAAACAGGAAGGAGCTGCGCTGCTGCGTCTTCCCTGCTCGTACCACCCGAGACAACTCACCCGAGTGCAGGAGCTCAGAGCTTTGGGACAACACGTCCTCCCCCTAAAACATAAGAGGTCTCTTAACGTATAATGTTATTAATACATTTTAAAAAACTGGTACAGCTGTAGAATTTGTCTAAGCCTGTCTGTCTCGCCGGAGTACTGACAGCTGAAGAGGATTTCAGCAAGTCATTTAAACTGATGTCTCTGATCGATCAGAGTGTGACACTGACTCTGGCTCTTGTTGCTATTTTCCTGACCGCTGTTTCATTGGGTTTAAGCCTGAAATCAAACTTTGAGCTTACAATTGTTGTATGATCATAATGTTTGGGCTCTGTATTATGAACCTTGTGGTTTTGGCTCATTTTAATTAATAACCTTTATAATTGTAATTGTATTATTATTTAATTGAACCATCCTTTCTGAGTCGAGTTCTCTTATCATTTATTCTGCCTTCTCGTCATTTGGGGTTTTGTTTTCCCTCATGCTTAAACTATCTAGTCCTTTATTACAGTTTATAGATCCATTCATCCAGCCACTATCTTCTGCTTATTCCACACAGGGTCGTGGGCCATCCGGTGTAACCCTGGAGGGGGCGCCAATCCATCGTAAAGCGCACACACACAGTCACACACTAAGAGCCACTTTAAAGACACCAACTAACCTAACACTCATGTAGTACATTATTAGTACAATAAATAATTACTATTTAAAACAAGTAATATTTTAAACCTAATCGATGCATATAGAAGCTCATTAATAAGAAACTTCAAATATTATAATGACAAAATATTTTTAAAAATAATTAATTAATTGCAGTACAATTCAAACTTGAAAATATGGTCGATTCATTTTGTTTGGAAAATTAGTCTAATTAATAGCTTTATTAGTCTGCAGACACCAAGAGATAAACTAAAATATAAATATATTAATTAAAATATATTAATATATTTTTATACATTAATACATTAATTATAATATAATTAAAAATTAATATATAAATTATATTAATATATTATAATATAATATATGAATATATTAAAATATAATAATATATTAATATCTATTAATATATTTTACAGATATAATAATAAAAAACAAAAACAAAACAACTGTTTGCAGACCATTAACACTTATTAACAATAACAATTATATTTAAATGTAATATAATTCGTGGGATTTATAAACTATTAAATAGATCGATCTGCTTTATTAAATCATATTATGGGTCATTTTGCAGATTCTGTAGGTTCTGCAGAGCAGAAGCACTTGTTTGATTCGTAAACATACCAAAATGTTCATGCAGCAGCATTTTTTTCCACTCTGAAACGTGGTTAAGAGTTTTATTAATCTCGTTATGCCGAGGTGCAGCTGAGGAAACACTGGAGCACAGCGTGTACGTTCGTACCTCCCAGTGAAGAATGGCCACCTGCCAGTGTGCAATGGTGTCGATGCTCTCCAGTCTCCTTTTCCTCTCGTTTATTAGACTGGCCACGTTTTTCATCACCTCGTGGGCTTCACACACTCCTTTATAGTCACTGAATAAAACAAATTCAAATGCATGTGTAAGTTCAGTTCTGAAACCTTATAAAAACCCTACTGGATCGTATGGATAGTCAGTTTTATATTCATCCTCCAATAAGTTTTAAAAATGTACTTAAAATTGCAAAAGTATGTTGTATGTCAATTAAACCCGAGTACCTTAACTTAATCATTGTGAAATTTTTGTAAAAATTGTGTAATTTTTGTGAGCAGTATATATGGGGTGTGTTTAAGAAGGAGCACAGATGCATGAAGTATGGACTCTATGTGTGTGTGTGTGTGTGTGTGTGTGTGTGTGTGTGTGTGGCATTCATACATATGGGAAGACCAAATGTCATTACTGATAGGAAAACCTCTTTTGCCAACCCTTACTCCTTTAATGGCTTTTTAAAATAAAAACTGCATCTTTTATTGAAAAAAAACTAATAAAAGAACCAAAAGATTTGCTTTAGATGACTGAGATAAGGGTTAGGTGTAGGTGTAGTATTAATTAGCGACAGTAATCAGCGAGCCAAACGTGTACGTGTGTTACCTGTGATTTTTGGGTGTGTATTTGAGCAGCTCTCCCAGCTGCAGAGGGTATTTGCAGATCTTCTGCACGGGCGTGAGCAGAAAGCCCGCGATGGAGATGTCGATCATCTGCTGCAGGAGGCGACAGGCCTCGAAGAAGTGCTTATAGCGACTCTGCTTCATCAGCCGCTGAAGCTCAGCACACGCCGCGGGATGTGTGTTACAGTACTCCGAATAAATGGAGAAACCTTCACCCTGCCACCGACAGTGAGTGAGAGGAACAGTGAGTGACCATTGGCCATGTGTCAGTCTGTGTGTGTGTAGGGTGTACAAACGGACCATCGGTTCCTCACTGAGGTCTAATATGCTAGGCCACCAGCAGGGAAACCATCTATTGGACTTGTTGGTCCAGCATATCCCACAAATGTCAACACTTTGATCTCTTTGGCATTATCCTTTACTCTGTACCGTTACCAAAGCTGGGCACACTGAAATATCCCATAATTAAATTCCCCCTAATTGTTGTGACCAGTGTATATTACCAGGACACCAAATAATGCCTAATAACATTCCACAACCCCACAAATTCTGATACAAAATTCCTGTAAACTGGAAAAACCTGCAAATGAGCTACTTTCTTAACACATTGGCCCAAATGTAATCACCAAAGATCAATAACATCTGCTTTGCGACCCTTTTTCCACAGATCAACCTAGACACTGAATGCACTGTACCACCTCTTTTCAATCTATGAATCTGTCTCACACTCATCTTTGTGTTACTACCAACCAAAACACGCAAATGGACTCATTTCTTCCATTCTTTAACACAATGTTGGCCTTATATTTTCTGGTCCAGCAGCCTCTTAGTTATGAACTGGACAGGAATTCACCCTTCTATCATGTGCGCATATCTCGTTTCTCACATGCTGTATGCTAACATTAGAAACACTACGCGTGTGTCCACACCACAGCGGGAACTAAAACCAGCGTTTCCTCATAGCTAACTACTACACAAAAGAAAAAAGTTCAGATTTGTTACTGATAGAAGGAAAGTGGAGAGCGTACATTAATGAAAGATAACGTTCATGACAAACGTTCAATGCTTTTTTTATATTTTTGACTGAGCTCTCAAATAGCAGGTCAGATAGCAGACAGTAAAATACCACGTACATTACTGTGGTAAAGCAGAGGGCTCAGGTAGAAGGTCTATATACAGACACACAAATATTATACTGTTTATAATATATATATATATATATATATAATAGATTTTCGGATTATGATGGATTGGTTACACATTAGGGCTGACTCGATACCATTTTTTATGCCCGATACCAATACTGATACCCAAACTTGAATATCAGGTGCTACCGATATCAGACCGATACTATTCTACCACCTCTTGAAACACTGGCGTTGCATACGCTGCACTCGGCTGTTTTACTTTTATCATCCTTGAGCTTAAAATGACTCCACACAAAACTCCAGACATAATTACCATGCTGCTAGCTAACAGTCTTAACCCGAGGTCCAACTGTTGCTCACGAGCCCCGTCTCTGTTTACGGCGTGTCGTCCGAATTGTAGTAAAACATAAACGTGATAGGAAAGATATCGGATTAAACTGTTATTTTCCCTATCGATCTCTGATCCAGTGATTTTGCAACATATCGGGCCAATGCCGATACAGAATATCGGATCGGTACAGCCCTATTACACATAATGACTTTCAATACGTTATTCAATAAATGGCACGATTATTTCAACATTTCATTATTAACCAGGCTTTGTGTTCATGATAAGAGAGAGAAGCAGTAGATGCAGCTCACCTGTTGCAGGAAACAGGATCCTATCTCACTCAGATGGGGATTTTCTTTGTCGTACTGCTTTTCTAGATCTTTAAGAAACTTCCTTTGGAACTTGTAGATATCTTCAATGTTACTGAAGATGGTTTTGAGTTGGGCATCTGTGAACATGCCCGGGTGTTTCCTGCACTGACGGATATAACCCTGGCAACACGAGGACAGAAGCACCGTCATGAACAAACCTCATTAATGATAAGGAAGTAATGCAAAATATAAACATCTACAGGAAGTCAAAAGTCACAGGACACCCTTTTATTTCAGAAACAAAAGGGAACATGACATATCTGAATTCCCCAGTAAGTAATGGGTGGGGGGGGGGGCTATCTTTTTTGGCTATTTCCGAAAAATGGCTGCCTTCTTCAAAGCCACAAAATTACATTAAGTGATGAAGCTTTTCCCAATGGGAAGGTGGTCAGGTAGCATATCAAAGAATGTCTGTGCATATCTCACTCAGGTGCATTCATGCCACATACCAGTGTTTCCAGTAAAAACTCCCAACCCATCATGACATCAACCAGAGCCATGACTACTACAGATGACTGAATGAAGAATGAGAATGGCTTTGTTTAAACACTCTATGCTAATTTACACCTTTATTGTCGCTGTTAGTCTGAACTGCATTTAATAGTTTGATTTGATTTACACAGTACTGTGTTTTGTAAAAACGGTTGGAGCAGTGAAGATTCACCTCACAGATATCCCGGAGGTGTTTGATATAAACACGTTCTGTGTTCATGATCTCCTGCACCACGTTGGCCCTCATCTGCTCTCTGTGCTCAGAGCTCTGGCTGCTGGGTTCTTTACAAAGTGCTTCCTGCTGCTCCGGGGAATTCTCCACATGCCCAACACTCGAGTCCTCCTGATTCACACGCACCTACAGGACAAAAGGACACCGTGCTTACTCAACATGGCGTAACGGGGGACTTCATTGTGGGACTTTACAGTGTTTCAACTGGTCCGTTTGGCTTATAAACAGAATCATAAATAATCGTATTACAGTGTTCCCTCGACACTTCGCTGTTCACCTTTCGTGGACTCGGTGCATTGTGGGTTTTCAAAAAACATTTTTGGAAAAAATATATCGCAGATTTTCGCTGTTTCGCGGGTTTTTGTGGAACTTTTACATTAAAAAAAAAAACATTTATAAAAGATATATGAAAAATATGAATCCTAACAATAAAGGAATGTTATAAATGATAACATATGAGGATTTACAGTAAATAGCTGTTGTAGCTACACAATGTGTAGGATATTTTGGTGCTGTAAGCTCGGTACGGA
>JAUZSU010021485.1:0-10736 GCA_034780255.1 Parotocinclus maculicauda
GTCTGGCATATTGTAAGTGGGCCGCTTTGTGGCATTGGTGTAGTAATGACTTCTTCTGGAGACTCGACCATGCAACCCATTTTTCTTCAAGTGCCTCCTTATTGTGCATCTTGAAACAACCAAACCACTTCTTTTTAGAGAGTCCTGTATGTCAGCTGAAGTTATTTGTGAGTTTTTCTTTGCATCCTGAACAATTTACCTGGCAGTTGTTGCTGAAATTTTTGTTGATCTACCTGACTAATTTTCCACTTCGTAATTAGAGTTTGAACTCTGCTAATTGGCATTCTTAATTCTGATTAAAAAGATTTGGAAATATTTTTATATCCATTTCCTGTTATATAAAGTTAAACTATCTTCTCCCGCAGATCCTTTGATAATTCTTTTGCTTTCCCCATGGCTCGTAATCCAACTATGTCAGTGGCAACACTGGAGGAAACATGCAGGGGTCTGTCAGGAGTCCATAAACTCACTGACTTTTTATACACACACACACACACACATACACACTAATTACAAGTAAATAGATCACAGGTGAGGACGGATACTTTTAGTAGCCATTTAAACCTGCATGTGTCCATTTGTGTGTATGTTATAATGCCAAAACTTTCAGGGTATGTAAACGTTTGATCAGTGTGATTTGGGTAGTTTCTCTTGTCATTATAATTTTAAAAAGGGCAAACACAATTGTTTGCTAATAAATGGCTTCATCCAAACCACTAACCATGAATAACAGAACAGGTTTTTATATTATCATTCATATTCTCTTAAAAACGTTAATTAAAAAAAAAAAAAACTCTGCCAGGGTATATAAACTAATGAGCCCAAATGTATATACTTTTATACTGTTCTGTATACTGTCACTTTTTATTAGATAACTTGGTTTAATTCTCACATATATCATCTAAGCTGACCAAAAAGGAGGGGTCTTTTTTCGAGTCCTGGACCTTCCCAGGTTTCTTCCTTAGGTTTGTTCCTTGCCACTGTCTCCTTAGGTTTGGTATTTTTGGAATAGGCCTTATATATCAGATGATAATATAAAATTGTAATGCTGCTTTGAGTCGAACTTTGTACAACAAAATCAGAATAAGGCTATACAACATCAAATGCTTTCATTTATGGATGACCTAAGCAAAAAAGATCAAATGTGATCAAAGAAGGCAAGTAATGTAGAATGTGTATTATTTCTTTTTCTTCCATGATTTAAAGCCACTTATTCTGGTCAGGGTCACATGGGAGTCAAAAGCCTATACCGGAATTCACTGAGTGCAAGCAAGTGTGTATGAAAACTGTGGCACCAAATTTATCAAAGACCTGGGTAGAGTTTGCTGTGACAGTACCAGGGGATGATCCCCCCCATCTGGCCTTCTCTCCAATACTTACATAATACTGAAGTGGTTGGAAGGCACAGGCGGGACTCAAAATCTGCACTACTCACTACGTACCTCGAATCACTGCAGCTAGCAAACTGAATAAGAAGGCTACATAAATAAAAGGTGTAATACTGATAATAGTGTGACCAAAATACTTCCACTATTAAGCAAATATTTACACTGCTTACTAAAATTAGGGGATATTTTATTTTGAAGTATTGCCTTATTTTTGTGAGCAGTATACTAATATATTGGAAAAATCTAAGTCTATAATTGATTATTTGTATACACATACAATTTACAGCTAATGTGACCAGTGAAAGGTGGATATTTGAAGAGTTTAAGAGTCCACATGTCCTTCTACAAGTATGATATTGTTCCAATTTTGAAACCACCTATAACTAAACTTTGACTACAGCCCATGTGGTCACAGCTGTAGAAGAATCAGAAATAACAACAAAACAAACAGTATTTTTATGAAAAAAAATGCATCTGATAATGAAAGTGAATGTTAAGAGCTTTCAAAGTGTTCACCCAATGCTATTAATACCCATTATAGCCTTCTGTAAGCAAATAAATTGCTCAACTTTTCCTTGTGATTGTATATTCCATGGCTACCAGCAGACAGTTAGTTAAGCCTAATTGTCTTCTGCCTGACCCCTGCTCTGAATAGTCAGTTCCTAATCAGTCCTACCATAAGACTATAGGCAATATTTCAGGAGATGAGAGAAGGCTAAGCCACTCCAGGACCTTGAAATGCTTGTTACGGAGCCACTAATGCTGGACGTTCAGCCATGACCCATCTTCAATGCTCTTACTAAAAGAAGTAGGTTGTTGGCCAAAATCTCATGATACATGACCCCATCCATCCTCCCTTCAATACATCAACCTGTCCCCTTTGCAGAAATCCCCAAAATCTGATGTTTCCACCCCTATGCTTCACAGTTGGGATGGGGTTCTCATCCTACTTTCTCCTCCATACACGGTGAGTAGAGTTCATACCAAAAAGCTCTGTGTTGTTTGATCTGACCACATGACCTTCTTCCATGCTTCCTCTGGATCATCCATATTGTCATTGCTGAACTTAAACGGGCCTGGACATTTGCTGGTGTGACCAGGGGGACCTTGCATGCCCTGTAGGATTTTAGTCCATGACAGCGTAGTGTGTTACTAACGATCATCTTTGAGACTGTGGTCCCAGCTCTCTTCAGGTCATTAATCAGGTGAAGTTCTGGGCTGATTCCTGACCTTTCTCAGAATCATTCTTACCTCATGAGGTAAGATCTTGCATGGATCATTCTCAACACTGCAGTGACTCTGGATTTTTAAACAGTGTGTTCACTCACTGTTGCTTGTTGCTCCACCTTGTAGATGTAAAGTCAGTAGCTCGTCTGTTGTTGCACAGTTTGTTAGCCATTGTCTAATCCTTCATAAGTGCTGTTTTTAGTAAAGTGGTGACACTCCAGGAGCTCTGTTGAGTTTGATCCACTCATACCAGCACAACACACACTAACACACCAGAACATCAGTGTCACAGCTTTGCTGAGAACGATCCACCACCCAATTAGTATATGATCTGTGCTGGTCTAGACCATTAGAGAACAGAATAGACTTACAAATGATGTAGAGAAACAGCTGGACTAAAGTCTGTAACTGCAGAACCACAAAGTGAAATTGATCAAATGGACGACGAGTGTAGAAAAGGACGTGTATCTAATAAAGTGGCCAGTGATCATATAAAATACAGTGTGTTGTGATGATCTGGAGGGCATAATTGTGAATCATTATCACAATCATGAATAGATATGAGCAGTATATAAAGTATCTAAGAATGGGGATAATAAATATGTTAAAGTGAAGAAGAATTAATGGTTTCTCAAAAGTCTGTGGTCACTTGGTCACAGAAATATACATGTTAATAGTATTTTTATTTCAGCTAGCAGACTTATTTCAGCTTGAAGCAGTTCTGACTATGGAAGGTAACAACGTGGTAGAAATGAATTTTTCTCTGTTATATTATATAGATCAAGGACTGTTGTATGTATATACAATATACACTACATTGCCAAAAGTATTTTGGCAAAAATGACATCCCATTCCAAATCCATAGCGTTTAATATGATGTTGGTTCACCCTTTGCAGCTAGAACAGCTTCAGCTCTTCTGGGAAGGTTATCCACAAGGTTTAGGAGTGTGTTTATGGGGATTTTTGACCGTTCTTCCAGAAGCACATTTATGATGTTACACAAAAAGGCCTGGCTCTCAGTCTCAGCTCTAATTCATCCCAAAGGTGTTCTATCAGGTGGAGGTCAGGACTCTGTGCAGGCCAGTCAAGTTCATCCACACCAGACTCTGCCATCCATGTCTTTATGGACGTTGCTTCGTGCACTGGTGCACAGTCATGTTGGAAGAGGAAGGGGCAGCTCCAAAATGTTCCCAACTGTTTCCAATTGCTTAATTTTATATACCTGTGGCCATGGAAGTGATTGGAACACCATATTCAGATAATTTGGATGGGTAAGCAAATACTTTTGAAAATATAGTGTATGTAGAGAAACAGAAGGACTACAGTCTGTAATTACGCAACTATAATATGCTTCTATATAGTAAGTCAAACTGATAAGATGGAAAAGAAGGTGTACCTAATAAAGTGATCGATGACTGTACCTAGGATATTCAAACATATACAGTATAGACAAATCTAATGCTTGCTTTGGTTGCCAGTTGCTGCATTATCTTTACCATTTTTGACATATAAAGGAAGCAATTGAATGTAATTAGATTTTCTGTTTTAGGTTGTGCACTATAAAACAATAGCAGATACACTATAACATTATTAGGCTTTTACAAAAAAAGGAAAAAATTTGTTAAAACAGACAGCACCTCTAAGAGTTATGAAATATCATCAAAAAACACACCAGCATCTTCTTTATCCATAGCTGATTCCCATCTAGCAGTTCAGTTTTTTCCAACTGTTTAGTTAAACATAGTTCATATATGACTTTTTTGTGCTACTACTGACATGGGTCAAAATCTTTTTCGTTATAAACCTGAGCTCTGGTAGCCGTATTGGTGAACTAAGTTAAATCGTATCAGTGCCCTTTTATCCCTCTCTGAAAAATAGACTCTAGACTCTCTTCCGCTTGTTTTGATGCCCCGTCACTGCGCCTGTTTTGATCGTGGTCATGCATCCCAGAGGGAGGGGCTCAAATTGGATTTTTCTGAGACTGAGAGGAAAGGAAATCACCCAGTACTGGCCTTGTAACCCTTCCCAATCCATAACCCCCTGCTGACCAGTACACACAAACGCCACCACCTACAGCATTAAATAATAATACCGAAAGTTTTCTGAACATTCCATTCAAACTTATCAATAATCTTTATTTTAACGTCATTAAATAATAAATAAAATACCTCCAAATATGCATGTAATGCAAATGTGATTTATTTCGCTGCTTTTCTGTGATATATAGCAATACTTATGTCTATTTGTATGTAATTTTGTCATCATCATTAAAGACGGTTCATTATGTTTGGTAGAGAAATCGTCCTTTAAAACTCCAGTTCAGGTTTTGTTTATGGTCTCTCCTTATCAGACCAGATCCCATTCTGCTATTAATGGATGCGTGTCAGGACCTATTTGGTACCGGTTACTTTGAAACTGACTTCAGCCGTGACCTGGTGACCTGGTCTGACAGAAGTCTGATAGTTTTCCATTACAGGACCTTGGGTGTGATATAAAGAGAGAAGAAAGGGAATTTAAAAGGGTACAGAGATATAGTGGAGACTCTTTCGTGTTTGCGTCTGCTGTTGTTTGCGTGTGTTTACGCTTGGATCTACAGTACAGCCTTAAATTGGCATCGCTCTTGTTTTCAGCACGTCTCATATCAGCCAGGTTTGATATCGAGGAACGAAACAGGGTAAGACACAGGTTGGACACACTCTCCTGGCAGGAGTCCTCGCCATGTGTGTTGTGTAACTCTGATCGATGCATCCAAAAAAGATCTCGATCGATGCAAGCCGAAATCATAACGAACCAGAATGAAGCAGGATGTCCACTTATGCGCTTGATTTATATATTCTAGCCCTGGTAGCCTTGTCTGCTCTACATCCGTCATCAGACGCTCATCCTGATTTGCTCATAAACCCCCCAGTGTCACCCGCTGAAGTCTTTACAGGTCGCACGCTCCGGCTAGCACTGATAAATCACGTTTATGAAAGCCGCAATTACCTGATTTGCCTCGCTCTTGTCACCCCATGTGTCTGTGAATCCATTAGCACTTGTAATTGTGTTCAAATGGCCTGTGAACTGTCACAGAGAACTGAACAAGGCTGAAGGAACATCTTATTGAAGCAGGTCATGGATCAGATACAAATGAACATCAGTTCACTTAAAATATATAGGATTTATTACTGGCCATTTAATATTTATGTGATATGATTTGATATAAATAAAGTCATAAGAAACAGTTCAACACAAGCCAGAGGAAACCAGCACTGACATGTGAACAACATGCAAACTCAACCTATGAGGACCACAATCAGGTTTAGCTCTTTTAAGTCTGTACAATTGTACTGTTATGTGATAATCTTTTAAAAATCACTGTGTGGATTGAAAGCGTATAAAACCCACACAGCTGAGCATCATTTTTCCTGTCTAACAGTTCTAAATACGTTAATATAAGTCTATAAATTAATGTATTATGGCAGTTACAAAATTCAAATTCATTTTTTGTTCATCATGTTAATTCTACTGATGAATACTTTTGATGAAGTAATTCAGTGTTATTATATATTAATATTATAATAGTACGTTCCTAATTATTGGCCAGTTTTGACCCTGATCACCCTAAAGTCGGTGCTAGCTGTCCTGTTTTGATCCTTTTGGCTTTCCCGCTATCTTTTACCGCTGCCAATCATTAATTGAACTCACCTGTTGCTTGTTTCTTCTGCCTCCTTACTTGACTTAAATCCTCTGTGGTTGTTGCTTCAGCTTGTGTGACATCTTAAGGAGCACGCTGTTTTCTGTTTGAAAGATTTTAAGAATACAGGAACTTGTGTAAAGCTTTTTATTTGAAGATGTTATTAGAGATCCCATTTGAGACCAAGTGTTAATGGACTTTAAAAGCAAACGATTGGGTTTAACAGAGCTGTTTTCATTGTTGTAACGTTTTCACGACTAACCTTGAGACTAAAGTCATTTTAAAGTGAAATAACCTTATAATGATGGTTAAAATCATTAGGTGTCTATTTAAACAGGACTTTTAAACATGGACAGCCCTGACAGCACTGTTTTTAAAGTGTATTTGATTTAACATAATACAGACTTGTTATCGCTGATCACGTTTACTTGTTTTATTTGTTTAATTTTTATTATATTTAGATTAGACTTAGAGTCACAAGTGGATCTAAAACCTAAAGAAATCTAAAAGGTAGTAACTAACTAAATATTTGCTCTTTAAATTAGTGTTGCTTTTTGTACTGTGGTAGATCTAGAGTCACTATGGGGTTTAAAGTGCTTTAAAAATAAAATTTGTGATTGCATTGAGCTGCATAAGTTTTGGGACAGTATTAAAATTGTAATCGTATTAAATATTTTCCAAGAGGCTTGAAAATGTCTGCACAGAAGTGCCATTAATACTAGGTCAATTTCTGGAGCCTATAAGTTCATTTATTCAGAACATTTTAATTAAAATGGTAACAAATAAACTGGTTAGACGGTAATTTTTCCATATGACTGTTGGATAGGGCTTTCACATGAAATGGTTTTCTGTGGACCAAATCTTTAAATACAATTTTAAAAGGAAAATGCAGAATAGCTATAAACATTATTTAGTAAGGTTAACTTGTTTTTTATATTATGATCATAACCAATATTATAATCATGTATACCTAATTTTTATTCATTAAAAAAGTTTGATTCATTTTTTAATCTCTGCATAAGGTTTTGACTGCATTCCTGTAATTTTCTTTGCTTTATGACATAATCATAATTATGTATGATCAGATCAGCAGGACGTTTCAGTGACAAGCCTTCACCTTTTTTTCAGATGTTTCATCTATAAGCAGTGCGAGTTGGTTATTCGATGTTACTTTCTTGTTTTATTTGATCTGACTTTATAATCATACGAACACAGGTTTTGCTATATCGCTATATATTATTTAATCTAAATAATATTGGCAAGTAACTGAATTTACTGTCTGTTCTTCTGATCTTTTTTTCTCGTGCCGCCGAGGGATTCAAATTATTATAAATACAAATGTAAATCAAAAGAAAAGACACTGTTTAGAAAAAACGCCCAAAACCACTCCCTGATGAGAAACACAAGGTTTTATTATTTGTTTACACATTCATAAATCCAATAGTCTCTGCTCCCAGTGTGTCAGTTACACCAGGCCTCATTAACTTCCCTTTTTTCCCTTTATATCTGCTAATTAGCTCAGAGGTGGCCACAAATTAATTAACATCTCGCACTGTCTTTGTGCAATTGCATTCTGTTTATTTAGTTTCTCCTATAAACTTTTAATCTTTCCTCAAACACTAAAAAAGCAATTAGCATTTTTGATAAAGGAATGATGTCGGCCCACAGATAATCAACAGCTCAGCGTGAAGCCGGTAGAGAAACGCTCGGATGAAGCATCTGACCTGTTAGCCTTCCATAACTTAGTCCTGGTGGGTGAAACTACACTGAAATGGAAATAAATATCCTTAAGGTTGTACATTTATAACATTAAAGTATCTCACCAAACTTGTGCCATACCTTTGTTCCACATCAAACTAAAAGTCAAGGCCCAGTATATGAATACACATCATACATGGAAATGGTTGCGATAAAGAAAGATACACAAAAAAGATGATGGGGTACTTTTACTTTTTGGGTTGTTTTTATCAATAAATTACAATGTTTAAAATACATTCCAGTGGAAATGTTCTCTTCTGAGGACTGTTCTGAAGTCCATAAACTTTACACAAGATTGATTCGACTGGGCTACAACAGCAAACTCTTCTGAAAAGCTTCCAGTTCCAATATGAAATGATCCAGTATCTGTAAAAAAATTCAGGATGTAGGTAAACCCTAGACCTATTAAGGCCCTTAAAAACCTCTGTTTCCAGCAGATTACCCTTCCCTGCAAGCCTATGCAATTAAATCCCTGCTTTAAAAGTAGCTAATTTTGAAAACCTTTCAGTAAAATCATAGATAGGTTCCACACGTGGTATAATTAGGTTACACACGTGAGACATAATAACTAATTGTGAAACAGGTCAAATCTGTGCTTTGTTCTGGTGAATCTTGAATCTGCTGATGGAAAAAAACGGTTTTATCTGTCACGGGAAACCCAGAAGTGCATCCCCATGGAAGTGTGGCAGAATTACAGAACACCCTCATGGACTGCAAATATTTCCAGAACTCCAGAGCAGAGGATCAGAACAATGTTTCTTATACAGTGGGAGCGTATATGATGTGGTAAAGGCAGTTACGTAGGGAAAACAATTTAAGAACCAGAGCTGCTTCATTAGACCATCGATTCATTAATGCATTCGCCCTTTTCTTTGTGTTTGCATGATGGCGCTTCTGAAGAGCTTCAGGCCTTTCTGCCCTGATGAAGGAGCCCATTTATACTCAGTGTGGTGCGAGAGGTCATCCCTCTCCATATTCCTCCTATTGACCCGTGTTGTTCCTTTTATTACGAGCAGCTTTTTTATTGAAGGATGATTACACTGAATGATGTCAAGCGCAAGAAAAAAAATCGACCGGAATAATGAAATTCCAGAAAGAGAAAGTGAGAGAGGCATCGACCTCAGCTTTATTCTCTCGCCCTCCGATGCTCACAAATTGAGTCACATCTTCCTCTCATCCATTATTTAGAGCTGATTGGCCTTTCTTGGCATCTATGGATTTGATAATCATTCCGATGTCCATATTAAATATGTGACATAAATTTCACCGCAGGGTTCTGTCAATACCAGGCCACGGGAGAGTAACTAAGGAGGAACTAATGTATGGCGATGACAGAAACGTGTGTGCGCGCTGCATCTTTAATGGTTTTATACTAGCACAGAAGGAAATATTTGCTCCTCAGACTCTGCAATAGGTGTTCACAGGTGCAAAATGAAATCAAGATGATAATAAAGCACCGCATCTGCCGGGCAGACGGCTGGTGGATCTTCTCTCAGTGCCGGACTCTTCCTCCTCTGTTATTTTCTGCAGCTGGCTGCCATGAAGGCTGGCCTGTGCACCCCAAGATTAGAGCGAAACAGCTGTTTCTCTGCAGGCTAACCAATACATCAATCCCCTGATAAGTCATGACAAATGATTCTCAGCATTGTCTCGGACACACTGAGCTTGGAGACTGAAAGAGGAGAAACACAAAAGTGTTTGAGGATGTACATGAGCTTTGGATTGTGTAGAAGAATTAAATTAAATAACCATGAAATGAAAATACCCTGTATGTTATGACAGGTGCTCGGATACACTGGACAATCATTTATTTCAAAAGGTTTGATTCCTTTTTTTTTAAATAAGAAGTAAGGTTATGATGATAATTCTGCTAGAAGATAAATGGTTTGGTATAGTATGGTATAATGTGGTATGGTTTGGTATGGTATGGTCTGGTATGGTATGGTCTGGTGTGGTATGGTATGGTATGGTATGGTATGGTTTGGTATGGTAGGGTATGGTATGGTATAGTATGATGTGGTATGGTATGGTATGATATGGTATGGTGTGGTGTGGTATGGTATGGTATGGTATGATATAGTATAGTATAGTGTGGTGTGGTGTGGTATGGTATGGTATGGTTTGGTATGGTATGGTCTGGTATGGTATGGTATGGTATGGTGTTGTATGGTATGGTATGGTATGGTATGGTATGGTATGATATAGTATAGTATAGTGTGGTGTGGTGTGGTATGGTATGGTATGGTATGGTATGGTATGGATCTGTGGTAGCCTAGCCGTTAAGGTACTGGCCTCTGGACCAGAAGGTCCAGGGTTCAGATCCCACCTCTGCCAAGCTGCCACAGATGGGCTCTTAAGCAAGGCCCTTAACTCACAATTGCTTGTATTGTAAGATTGTATAAGTTGTAAGTCGCTCTGGATAATGGCGTCTGCTAAAATGCCATAAATGTAAATGTATGGTACGGTATGGTGTGGTATGATATGGTGTGGTATGGTATGGTATGGTATGGTATGGTACGGTATGGTACGGTATTGTAGGTGTAGTACGGTACGGTATGGTGTGGTATGGTGTGGTATGGTATGGTACGGTACGGTATGGTGTGGTATGGTACGGTACGGCATGGTACAGTTTGGTATGGTGTGTTATGGTACGGTACGGTATAGAATGGTATGGTATGGTAAGGTAT
>JAUZSU010021496.1:0-10736 GCA_034780255.1 Parotocinclus maculicauda
TACATAGCACGTCCCGTCTTGTAACATAGGGCATGTTTGTTTAATCGGACCAGCCGGTTATTAGGACCAAAATGATCATGTCCCGATGTGGTCCCATTAACCGGATTCGACTGTACATTGAATGAATCTGTTCCCCCAGGAAATCCACACTGTATAAGGCATTATATGCAGTAATGGAGTTGTATTGTACAGGAGCGCCCTGATTTACAAAGGGGATACATTCAGACAATTCATCATAAGTTAAATGTAGCATGAGCTAAGTATTTTAACGGGTGTTTGGTAGAGTGGTTTATACTGTATCATGGTGGATTAAGGTACTGTTTAGTAATTTACATTACTGCTAAGTAATGATCAGCAAGCAATGTTTAAAAAACTTGGGTTAACTTAGATTTGGCTGAAACCATAATCACAAAGCTTGTTTTTATTAAAGTGTTGCTGTATTGTAATTTAAAGTAAAAGCAAAACTTTTTACACATATGGTAAAATCGAGGTGCTCGATTAGCCGCTAAGCTAACTGCAGCTGGATGTTATAATTAATCGTTTTAGGTCCCGTGGAGACTTATTTGGACTAACAATACAGTACTGTAGATGTAAAAATAAAGGGAAACACAATAAAATAGCTGATATCTGTACTGAGCTAGAGCTATTGTGAATCTGAATCATTAAGTGTTGAAGTATTAAATCTTGAATCAAGTTTCTGAAACGTGATGCGATTCGAGAAGTTTAAACAAGTCCGCAGAGTACCGAGCGAATGACGAGAACCGAGACACATCTTTCTAGTCAAAATGCGTAGAGACCTGAATTTGACCGGTTCCAAGGTGGTCGAGAACCGAGGTACCACTGTATTTTATAATGTTTATGCATACCGCTTTAGGACTGTCTGTGTTTAAACTTAATAAAAGCTGCTTCTTTGTGGTATTCCTTAGTCTTTACAGTAAACTGCTGGCGCACAAGAAGGAACACATCCGCAACTTTGCAGCTGAGAGCTTCTCCTTTTTGATGAGGAAGGTAAGCTGTAGGCAGCAAACACTAATTAGGGCCACACGCATTGCAGTGTGTATTACTGAAGCTAAGATGTCTACAACTGAAAGGAACATTGTTTGGCTACATTTACATTTATGGCATTTAACATAAGATTCAGAGCGACTTACTCAGAGCGACTTACAGTTCATACAATCTTACAATCCAAGCAATTGTGGGTTAAGGACCTTGCTCAGGGGACCAACTGTTGCAGAGGTGGGATTTGAACCCTGGACCTTCTGGTTCATAGTCCAGTACCTTAACCACTAGGCTACCACAGTGGCTATTTTCCCCAAGGGGGTCAACCAAATGTCACCAAATACTGTGAATATACACTATCATCATGACATGTGATCCCAATGAGATAAAATATGGCCTCTTCTGGAAGTGTGTCCATGACGTTGTGGACAGATGTGTTGTGCAATAAAAGAATTAAAAAAATGGCAGACTTGTGGCTCCTTTATTTTGTGCAATTTATGGCACTGAGAATCTTAACTCATTCTCTGCTGTATCGCTGCAATTCTTTTTTTTTTTGTCAGTGTTGTTTTGCAGAAGCAAGTTAAAAAAAAGTGGTAAAAAGTGGTAAGCAGAGGCGGATCGATCGTGGGGACTAAAACTGTCACATAGTGCCTACATTTGTGCTGAAAACTGTAAAAAAAAAAAAAAAAATCTAAATCTGATCATTGTATCCATTTATTTGATGACTTGGTCCCTGTTTACTAAATTATCTGATTAGGCTTGCATGCTCCTTAACGCATACCTCTAGAGTTTATTAAATAAATAAATAAATTGAGACCAACCCTGGCATAGAAATGTGGGTATCAGTGCAAGGTAACAGACATAGTTGAGTCTGAATGTTTTTTTGCCTCTACCTGCACCTTCCATTTCCATCCTGTTAGTGGAAAGCTACACTTTGGGTTTATATAATTTATTGTGTTTGTTTTTATTTTTCAACTTTCAAGTTTTCAAACAAATATAAATCTACATACATACATACATACATCTTCTTTTCCGCTAGTTCCAATTCAGGGTCGCCGTGACAAATATAAATCCCTCACTTAATTAAAGTTGGTGACATGAATAATTATACCAAATACTGTATATTGAACTTTTTGAAGTACATTAATATAAATGCGTAATCTAAATGTGAGGATTTTTTTGACTGTATAACTACAATGCCTGTGTAATGCCATGTATGTAGCATTTGATGTGTGCTAGAATGGCAATAAAATCCATTCAAACATTTTCACTATGAAATAACCTGAGGGTAGATTTTTTTCTGCAGCATGTGTGCACCAAAGGCAAAACGTGCAGTTTTCATTATAAATAGAAAAGTACAGTAACCGATGAAACCATAGCAGTTAAGAGTCAAAAGTGAAAAAATCAGAGTAACAAACCTGAACTGAGTTTAGACCTTAAAGAATCGAGGGCTGAAATTCTGAGTAAAGTGCAGCCAACAAAGCATGGACTTATAGTGTGTAAGAACGGGTGATAGAGAACATTTGTAATGCCTCAGATGTAAACACAGATTTTTATGTCGCTATATTATGCTGAGCATTAAGTCTGAAGTCTTTGAATGGCCTAATATTGAATCAATACTCTTGTTTCTTGATGTTTCTGGGAAAGAGGTGCATTTAGGGTTTGAATCTAGTACTTTTAGATTGTAATGGTTAAGGGTTTGGTTGGGGCTGGTTTATAATTTTTAACTGTTTTTGCTCAGGTTCCAGATTTTGACCACCTATTTACTTTGATGTTCGTGGACCTGGAGCAGCATCCTCAGAAAGCAAAAGGAGTGGGACAGCTAATTTTTGAGATGTGTAAAGGAGTCTGCAGCATGTTCCACTCCTGCGCCCAGACAGTAAGTCCAAATGTTATTTAAATATGTCTGTCGTTTAGATCTAGGAGATTGATAGTCCTGATAGTAACTGGTTCACATTAGGTAAAACTCTTTATATAGTCAGTCAATTGCTTGACAGCAACTCTGTGTATTTAGGAAAGCAGCCATGGTCAGGTCGACCTTCTGAATTTCAAACCAAGAATCAGATTGTGGAAGAAAGTGATTTAAGTGACTTTGAATGTGGCGTGATTGTTGTTGACTGAATCTCTCATAAACTGCTTAACTACCGTAGTTGGATTTTCATACGCAGCCATCTCTAGGGCTTACAGAGAATGGTCGATAAATAGAAAATCTCCAGTGAATTGCAGTTCTCTTGTAAAAAATGCTCTGTCTATGCCAAATCTCAAGAGAAAGTTCAGCCTGGTTCAAGCTGATACAAAGGTAACAGTAACTCAAATAACCAATTATAACCAAGGTATGCCGAGGAGCCTCTCTGAATTCACCACAGCTTGAATCTTGAACTAGGTGGCTAACTACAGCAGAAGACCACACCAGGTTGCCACTCTTGACGACTAAGAACTGGCTACTGAGGCTGCAATTTACACGTTCTCGCCAAACACTGGATCATAGAAGATTAAAACATTGGCTGGTCTGATGAGTCTCGATTTCTGCTCCAACATTCAGATGGCAGGTTCAGAATCTGCATGCGTGAACAACATGAAAGTGGCCTAATGGTCCAGGGGATGCACCGTAGACACCTTTATACCAATTAAGCATTGTTTAAACCACAGCCTATATGAGTATTGTTACTGTTCATCCCTTTATGAGCACAGTGTCTTCTGGTGACTACTTCCTGCAAGATAATGCATCATGTCACAAAGCTCAAATCATCGCAAAGTGGTTTCATGAACATGGCCGTCAAATCACCGTGCTCAAATGCAGTCACGTCATGACTCCACAGTCACCTGCTCCACCACAGTCACCTGCTCAATCCATTAGAGCACCTTTGGGATGTGGTGGAACAGGAAATCTGCAGTGACTGTGTGATGTTAGCATTTCAGTATGGACCAAAATCTCTGAGGAATGTTTTCAGCACTTTGTTATATCTAGACCATGAAGCATGAAGAAAGTTCAGAAAGCAGAACCAGGGTTCCATCTAATCTTACCAAGGTGTACCTTTTAAAGTGCCCAGTGAGTCTAAAGATTCTGTTTGAAAACGTTTAACCCTTATGTATGCCATGTTTGACTATTCAAACATTTTGTAGTGTTACAATTTTGATTGAACTGCACATAACTGGGTTGTTTATTATTTGACTGGGACATTTTCTAACAATAACAGTGTGATTTCTTAAAGATTTTTAAATATGACACACAGGTTAATTGAATAAGAAAATAATTGTATATTTCAGTCAGCTTTGCAGATCTGGACTTCTTCATGGCAAAAATCACTTAAGCTCTGTCAGATTGGTTGAAGACCACTGGTAACCAGCAATATTCCAGATCTTGCCACAAATTCTCAATCAGATTGATGTATGGGCTTTGACTTGGGCCAAAGTAATACACTTGCTTTTGAACCACTTCCATGTAGCTTTGGCGTTATGGTTGGGTTCATTGTCTTTTTGCAAGTTTGCCTTAAACTTTGACCATTTTTCTAGTTTATACAGATTTAAAACTTTCCCACAGCTTGATAATGCCTTCACTGTGCTTCACTGTGGGGGATGTTGTTCTCACGGTAATGAGCATTGTTTTGTTTGGACCATATACAGAGCTTTGCCAGGACAGTTTTATTCCTGAACTTGTTTCGATGCCTCCTTGGGCTTCACGAATATTTACACAAGGCACTTTTTGTGTAAAGTTTTCACTCAAATTAGCATATCAACATTATTTAGTGATTAGGCTGCATGCAATATGGCTTACATGTATGTATGTATGTATGTGTGTGTATATATATATATATAGACTTAATATAAATATTCTGCCAGGTGTGGAATATTTATGCTGGTTTTCTCCGGTATCCACATTTTTGTTTGTTTTGTGTCTCAGGCTTTGCCAGTGGTTCTTCAAAAGCTTGGTCCAAAAGATGAAGGAGGCATTTCTCTGCCATGGGATGCTGTTAAAGAGGCCATTGATCACATGGCTGAGACTGCAGCCAATTACATGGAAAAGGAGAACTTTCTTGTATTTTGGGATTCATTACAGGTAAAAAAAAACAAAACTGAACGATCATTGTAACTTATGAAAGTGTCAACGCGATTTGTTCTTTAATTGTTCATTGTTGATATTTAAACATATCACCCTAAATATTCAATTTCTCCTCAGTGATTGACTTACTATTTCTGTGGTAATATCAGCTTTTATCTGCTGCATGGCCTACAAACTCACCTTACTTTTAAACTTTTTTAGTTACCGCATTTTCCGCACCATAAACGCCTTGTTTACACCAATGTCCAGCGGTTGAAGTTGTTTCGTTAACCCTCTCAGAATAATGGCAAGCTCCGAATTCAAGCCACCTCGCTTTGTTACCACGAAAACGCTGTCTCGACTTCTTAACTTGGCGCAGTTAATTTTCCTGCTTCCTCCACTTCCGAACCATAGATTAATTTATGTTGAATTCTCTCGCAGCTGCTCTATTCCCATTTACAACCGCGTAACTGATAGATTGTAGCTTGAATTGTGCCTGGTAAGCGTGTCTCTTCACTGGTGCTATTTTCGGGGGTCCTGGACAAACAAATGTTGTTTCGCAGCATACCGGCAGTATACGGTAAGCATAAGTAGTCTACATTAATGTTCTCTGATTGGTTTACGCACTGTATGTACTGTACGTATTACACCCTTGTGTACGCCCGAAATGGACCGACAGTAAATAAAGCGGAGCGTTTACCAAAGTCTCACAACAATACATTTATAGATTTTGGAACTCCGTACACATACAAGGCGCACCGAATTATAAGGCGCATGTCCGATTTCTGGAAAATTGAAGGCTCTTATTGCGGAAAATACGGTATAAGTGAAGTGTGTTTTGCCTCATTTGCCATATTCATGATGCTGTTTGTTTATTCGGGCTGCTTCTTTGCTGTTCAGGCTTGTTTGAAAAATGTGCTCCAGAGACTTGATAAAGAGGATTCTAACCAGGCCAGTGAGCACGTAGAAAGGATTTTGTTTATTTACCACACTGTGGTAGAGAACCAAAGAGGAGCCAAGATCACCAAGCCTCAGACTGTTTGTGAGGTACGTCTGAATGTGTTGTATTTTTCTTAGTAGACATTACCTCGTGCTAGCACAAACATGTAGTCATGATCCAGCTAAAGTCCTGTTAGGGGTGATGTATGCCACAGTAACTTAAGCACGTCTTTATTTTGTGTGATATTCAAAGCTATCCCAGATGGTCAATTCAGCTACTGTATATGGTAATTAAATAACCACCAGAGAAGATATTTTAATCAAAATACACTGCTCACAAAAAATAGGGGATATTTCATTATGGGATGTTTCATTTGAAAATGTTTGTGAGCAGTATCACATGGTTTATTGGGACGATTCCTCAAATGATAATTATTTGTGTAAAAATCATTACTGACCCAAGCCCATGCTATTACAGATGCTGGTCCAGCTGCTTCAGACTCAGGGCTTATCTTACTCCTGCTGTACTTTGCTGCTCCAAGTTATCTCATCTTTTCTGTTGGCTGAAAACACGTCTCTACCAGCCAGCATAATCCAGGGACTTGTGAAAAAGGTGAGTACAACAACACTTATAGAAGTATATTTTTGTATTAGTGGATGTGTCTTAATGACTGTCACTGTTGCCTCAGGTTTTTACCAGTGGACTGGATCGGGACATCATTCTATCATTTGCTAAGGAGATGTTCGACATGAAGCAGTTTGAACAGGTCAGTGAATGTAATCTTCACTTTGAAAACTCACAAGGAATTCTTATTAGGCCCATGTGTAAGTCTGGAATGCTGAATCTCCTGATTACCATAAACAGAGATGTGTTTTAAATGAATCGCTGAAAATCTCTGGCGTAGATCTGTGTTAAATGCAAGTTAATGTACGCAAGGTAATGATTATTAGCTACTATTGGATGGAAAGAGTGCATGGGGACATTTTTAGATTATATGCGTATGAATATTAAAATATTTTTATATGTGAAAATTATATAAGCATAACCAGACAAAAAAATCACAGTCACCTTGCGTGTCTCAGGTGGTTGTAACTTTAGGCTCCTGCACATGGCATAGCAAGGATTATGCTGATATAAGTAACAAAGCGACCAAATGAGTACTACTTACAATAGGACAGAAATTTACAGCTTGGTACAAATAAGTAGCAAAAAGCCTCACACATAAACATGAGTAACTTGCACAAAAAAGTTACTTAAAACATCAGTTATTGTTGTCCAAACAGGAGTGAACTAGCTTGACCAGTAGAGTATTGAGCTTTTGAGTAAATGACAGCTGTAGCTGCTCATGAACTCCCGCCTCTGCTCATGGGTCCACAGCGTTGCCAGTACATAAATAAACAATTAAAACAGGAATCTGTAATAATTTTGGAAATTAGAGTTCAGTATAGGGTTGGGCGGTATTGAACTTTTGCATACCGTCATACCGTCTTCGGATTATATGGCGGTATACAGTATTACCGTGGGGCGCCGCCAGAAGGAGCAGGCAGAAATTTTTATGCTGTGAAGATTTGAATTGCAGCATATTTAAATACCAACATATGTCAACGCCATGGATTTGTGGAATAATAACAGCCTCGTAAAATAACACCAGCATTTTTGTCACATTTATAATTTATAATTTGTATGTTAAGTATTTAAATGCATCCTTTAAATTTTCTTAGACACTTTACAATTGGCAGTGCTAAATGTTGAAAAAACGTTAGTGTTAACGTTTTTCAGCCGGAAATGGACCGACAGTCAGTGAAGCGGAGCGCTTACCAAAGTATCACAACAATACACAACATTAGATTTTGGAACTTAGTACACATATAAGGCGCATGTCTGATTTCTAGGAAAATACGGTACACATTTGGCGCTTTGCGTCACGTCACGTGGTTAATATATCGTCACCATTTTTCAATACCGTCACTGTATTTAAATACCGTGGTATACCGAAATACCGCCCAAGCCTAGTACAGTACTGTATACTGTAACATCATACAATAAGTCGGGCAGCACTATAGGGTCTTTGCTCTTTTGAGTCTATTTATGGGTGTAATGGACACAAATTTGTATATCCTATTACAATTTATTATGATTTTAAGACCTCTAAAGCACACCTGCATTAACAAAGCTTTCCTATCAAATTCATTCTTAAAATGCACCTCGTGTCTCCAGCTGTTCCTGCCCAGTTTGTTGCAGTTTGTTGAGCAGCTGTTCTGCAGTGGTGACTCAGTGGGCAGATTGCTGGCCCTGGAGCTGCTGGTCAGACTGATCCTGGATAAAGCCCAGCCTCCTACTGATGGCTCTATGGCCTTTGAAAAGTATCCACTACTCTTCCCTGGCCAGGGTGTAGGGTAAGGGAATTAACTGGCGAAATCTTTGTGTCTTAAGTCTGCCGTCATCATGCCGAAATTTCATAGCGTATCTTTCAGGTTGAGCGGTTTGGACAAGACTCAGCCTGTCTCCGTTCCCCAGCTCATCTTCTCAATCTTAGATGTCTCTGAGGAGCAGCCTCTGTGTGATCTCTCTCAGATCTGGGCAGCCCTGGTGCTGCTGCCTCACCTCAGGCCTCTGGAGACAGTCAGTGTGATTCCTGCTGTCACTGCACTCCTGAACAGACTGCTACACGACGTGCTCAGTGAAAAACTCGGCAGAGGTCAGTGCTCTGGCTATGGGAAGCGAATGCAAGGTTTTTCTCCTTCTTTTTCCTTTTTTTTGCATGTGGTCTTTTGCCCTTAGAGTTATAAAGTATATATTGTATAATATAATGTATTATTTTAAAATAAAAATAAGAATTTGGTTTTATTTCATTAAGCAAGATCATCAGGAAAGCAAATCAAAGGTTAAAGAAAGAAACCTTATTTGATTACGCAAATGTGATGCAAACTCAATTATGGTGATTGAGTAGTAAGTGATATATTTATGGGGTGAACAGAACTATGTTAAACTGGATGAGAGTACCCCACACTGACAGTTCAGTAGGGTTTATGGTCACCCAAGACTGCCAGAACACACTGACAGCGATGGGGCATGAACAGGATCAGATTTTCCAGCAGTCCCTGTATGATCCTCTTCCTATCTGTTTTAAAATATCTCCTCATTTTTGTGAGCAGTGTATTAAAGCGTGGACATTTTTCTTCTAAAGAAAGTGTGCATACTGTTTTGCTAATTTTAAAGTCACTGGAGAAGGAAACACCAACTATTTATGGTTATTTCCTGAATACTGTGACCAATTGCAATCACATCACTTGAAATGGAAAAGTCTTATGAAAACAATCATGTTTGAGTTTTAATGTAAAATTAAGTTCCCAAGTAGAAAACTTGCATTTATTGCTATGTGCAAGTTTAACAAGGTGTTTAAACCCACTGATGGGTAGCACTGTCTTCTCACAGCAAGAAAGTTCAGGGTTTAAACCCAGGTGGAACGGTCTGGCTCCTTTCTGTGTGAAGTCTCGTGGGTTTTCTCAGGGTACTCCGATTTCCTCCCACAGTCCAAAGACGTGTGTTAGATTAATTTGTGTCTCTAGGTCCCCCAGTGTCTGCGTTTTGTGTCCTACAATGGCTTGGCTTCCTGTTCCTGCCTTGCACCCTGTTTTGCCGGCTAGGCACCGGCCCTGCTCAGGTTTGAGCAGATAACGAAGAATTAGATTAGAATTAATAAAATGGGTCATCCACTAATACTGTTACGTCATAGTTATCTTTAATGGAATGAACACTAATTGAATAAAGTGGCTATGAAAAATGATGAATGAATTAATGTTTCTTTTTTTCAGGAGGGCTGTTTGTGGCTCGGCAGGCTCTGACCGCACTGCTGAGCTTTAAGGAAACTGCTCTGGTTCTCTCACTGCTCCCGGATGAGCTCGTCCGGCGAATCGTACAGTAAGAACTCTTTTCTGTTTACTTGTTGACATGCTCTAGCTGTTCACTTCTGGTCTGTTAATGAAACTGGTGTTTGTGTTTACAGAACGTTTCCCACCGATCTTTCGGCACTGCTGCTGGCTGACCTGTACTACACCAGGCTTGCTCTCAACGGCTGCTCCGCCCAGCTATGCCACAGTTCCTTACTAGAGCTCTGTCAGATGTTGCATTTAAATTTTTCCTCTAATCTCTCCAAGGTAGAGCTGCACTTAATTCACATTGTAAATCATTTGTTTTCGCCTTGATCATTTGAATTGTAGCTAAATGAACCAGAGTTGCTTTACTTATTCAACAGATTCGGTTTCTGACTCTGAGGATTATGTCACATTTTGAGGCTGAGCTTCCCAAACCAGCTGAGGTACAGTTGCTATATGATATATTTCATATTATATACCCCCTAATTTTTGTGAGTAGTGTTATAAAGCTGGGACATTAACCACTGCGGTAGCCAAGCGGGTAAGGTACTGGACTCTGGTTCGAATCCCACCTCTGCCAAGCTGCCACATTTGGGTCATTGAGCAAGGCCATTAACCCAAGATTGCTTGAACTGTAAAACTGTATAAGTTGTAAGTTGCTCTGAATAAGGGCATTTGCTTAATTAAAATGTGCCTCTAGTACGTATTTGGACAAAGTCTTGAATGAGTTTGGAGATGCAAACTTTCGTCCATTTTGGTGCAGTTAGCGTAGCCTTGCGATGTGATTTGGGGGAAGCAGAGGAAAAAGTACTATTAGCTTTACTTCTGATTCATTTACATGTATATTTACGTCATTTAGCAGACGCCCTTATCCAGAGCGACT
>JAUZSU010021506.1:0-10736 GCA_034780255.1 Parotocinclus maculicauda
CCTTAACCCACAATTGCTTAAATTGTAAGATTGTATAAGTTGTAAGTCGCTCTGGATAAGGGTGTCTGCTAAATGCCTTAAATGTAAATGTACAATACACTCCTAATTGCTCACACAGATAGATCAGGTAGCCATTCTACCTTATGGCATGTTTTGGGGGGGTTGGAGAAAACAGGAGTACACACTGTAAACCCACAAGCAGAGACCATGACCATGAAGCATTGTGGTACCAGCACTAACGACTTACAGCATGCTCATCAGAAAAAGAAAACCAGAGATTTTGTTCTAAATGGTAAGGTATACACTGCTTTAAAGCACGCTTTTGGGGGTTGGTCATTTCTAAATGACAACTAAGTTTAAATGAGTAAACGGTGCCTGGTGATGAACTGACACCCTGTCCACGGTGTATTCACGGTGCTTTGTACTTCTGGGATTGCCTCTACACTTGAACAATAACCAATGTAATACACAGTAAGATCATCAAATAGAACATTGAATTAAATATTCATGGAAAATACATACATTATAACATGCACTTAATTTCATTATAAAACTCCACAAAGCCTAATATAATGTCATGTTCCCCAAATTATTACTTTCAACATTACTTAAACTCTATTAAAAATGCCATTGTTACACTGTGTATTCTTGCTTTTTAAATATATTTAGTAAAACAGACAGATGTGCATGTTTAATTTGTATATAGATGCACTTTCATATTCTGATTTAAAACATATCATTACAGCTTACATTTTGGAGATCTCTAGAGCTAAAACATAAAGCATATTGCCAACATGATTATATTCATACTGAATGTGTAAATAGTGGGGAAATTATGCAACAAAACATCAGTGTTTCACACCAATTAGTCTGGCGGATTTTCTTACTATGTGGCTAACCAAACTGAGGAATTTAGTAAATTGATGCCAGAGCATTATAAATAAGTGCTGTGAGGAATGTGAAGGCAGGAATGTGCACGCTGTATTGTAAGATATGCATTACCATTTGAATGTGCTTTATTTCTAGAACATTAGCACTAGTAATGAAGATACCTATTTAAATGTGGATGGGATTCTGGGAATGGTTATGGGTTGAGAATGGTGTAAATATCCATTGCTTATTTAGCATCCAATTGATTAATACCCTGTTCAATTTTATTATCATCTCACAACAAGTGTTTCAAGGATGCAGAACTCAACCAGAACAAAGGTAGCAGAAGTACATATGTCTATTACTTACGTAAAAGTTCTGCCTGTCTGTAAAAAAATACTCAAGAAAAACTATGGTTTATATATTTTGCTTAAATAAACATATGAAAATACATGTTAAAATTAAAAAAGTATTGATTTAAATCAATTTTAATTCAGAAATTTTCGAAACAGTGCATTTTACTTAGAGTAAGAAGTATAGATCACTGACATGGAGTGTACATTATGGTTTGTGATACAGCTACATAAATCATCTGCTAAAGTCATAAGAATGACCTCATCATCTTTAGCTTACCACAGCAAAAACAGAATAAAAAACATTATCACACATAAAATACCTAAATATACAAAATACCTTAATATGATAAATGCTTCTAAATCTCTCATAACTATACACAACAATATTCAATAATGCAGTAAATCAAATTATTTAACCCAAACAACAGTTATCGTCGTATTTTTAAAACACTGATACCACATTTTAGTCCAACAAACTGCATCTTCAGCTATTTTAGAGCAGTTACTCCACTACTCCTGTAGTATACATAACTTTTATATTTATAACAGAAATATAATTCACACAAACTTCTAGTGTATGATTAATAAAAACGAGGTAAATTGTGCACAATCATTTGGGCAGCAGATATCAGTCTGTACAAACTTCAGTCCAAATGTTCAACTATATTAGGTGTTAGGTGGACCTTGAGGTAAGTTATTAAAATGAAAGGGTCAATAAACTGTTAATTTGAGCATTTGTTCCTTACTTCCTTGCAGATTATGTCTGATAAGAACACCAACACATGTTGCTATAAGAAATGCTGGTAAAAGCTGTTGTGTTTTTCTTGCAATTAAATTACATTATGCAAAGAAGTTAATTGAATTATTATAAGCAATAAGTGCATTTTGTTGAGGTTTATGCTACTCATTTGGCTGTGTAGTGCTGTTTTAATGGCACAATTGAATTCTTTAAGGTCAAAGAGGAGCAACTACAAATAAAGTCATGAATACCATTTAACACATTTTAATATTCATGTGATTAGTATATCAAAATATTGTAATAATTGCTAAGCTCTATGATGTGCCCACCCCTTTCTGTGTTAATTATTCCTTTAACCCAAAAGGGTTTCTTTGAGTTATTTAAAACGCAAACAATACCAAATCTTTCTTGTTGAACACGCTAAGCTAATTTATTATGGGCTAACTGCAGTGTGTACCTTTTAGCAAAAAATTGAGCCACACATGGTGCTTTTAAAATAAAGCCAACTATTTGTGAATTAGATAATGAATGTGGTCATACTTTTGCACACACACATGTTCTAAACCCGTGTGTCCAGGTCGACCTCAGCAGATGATTTGTGTCAGTCTCTGCCTGCTCTTCCCATAACAAACCGACTAATTCAGCCCTCTAAATACACTCTGGCACCATCGACATGGTCAGAAACAGCTTACTGAGATGACTCTCTGTATAATTGCCTACCATTATCACTAATACAGACCCAGAAAGGGGCCTCCAAATTGAGGCTGCCATGCTGCTGGGTGTTGGAGCAAATGATAATTGAACAATTAAACTTTAGCAAACCTGACGAGCACTTTCCTGTGACACCCTGTATTGTACACAAAGCATAGAGATTTAGCTCTTTAAGGGATGCCCCTTTTCTAAAAGTTTTTGTGCTTATTTCCAAAATGATGGATAGCTAAATGTGGGGCTCTCATTTTGGACAATGAGAGCATGTGTGTCCTACACAATGTGTCAAACTGACTTCATATAATAAGCTTTATGATTGATCATGGTTCCATCTAGTTCTCTGCAGTGAAAAGAACCCCTAGAAATTCTAACAATGTAAACTAAACAGATAGATTTTATTTCACTTGTGATTAAAATTAAATAAATTCATCAATTAAATAAAATAACATTGAAAATGTAAAATAGCTTAGTATGTTTTTACAAAGAAAGAATAAAAGTGGCAAAGAAACATCTCTATTATTCTCACTATAAGTAATAGGAATTGGGAATATGCTGATTTGAAACACCCACTATTATACTTCTATTCCATAATGACAGTCTGATGTGCTAATGCTAATAACTACATTAGCTCACTTTTGTCACATATATGACAAGATGTATATGTGTAACAGATTATCTGTTTAAATAATAAAAAAAAGTCTAAATCCACGACATTAACCATGACTTATATATAACATTATCATATTGCTAATCCATTGCAATGGATTCATGTGGAGCTTAGATTATTGTTTCACCCCCAGGATTAAATGTAACTCCTTCACAATTCAATAAATCTGTGCTTTAAACAGAAGCATGACACCTGAACTGTGATGTAAATAATCAGAATTTCAGCTTTCAAATAGGTTTAACAATTTAGTCTTGTTGATTAGGTGCACAATATGTCTTGTAAAAAGATGAAATATTTATCAGATATGCAAAAAACAAAAGATGTTCCAGAGTATTTAAATAGAGTCAAAGCTTCTGTTAAACCGATTTGCATCGAGCTGAATAAGTGGAGCTGAGCACAAGGCAGCTGTGACCCTCTTCAGCTCCCTCATTAAGTCCTGATTTAATAATTCACACTGCTAATCCTGACCATTAAACACAGCCTATTTACACCAGGATTAATGAAAGAGGAACATATGGGTAAAATCCCATGTAGCTGTAATTGAATTAGAAAGTGAAATCAGTCACAGTTCAGACTGTTACACATTTCCACCTCTCAAATCTTATGCAACAACATGCTATTTCTCAGAGACACTTATTTCGAAAAGTAGCTCTTTTCTTATTTTGAAAATGTAAGCTCTGACAACAAAGACTCAAGAGTTAAATATGGTGGAATTTAAAAACTAAACATCTGTAGTTGAAGTCACATATCAGCATAAAAAAACAGTCTAAACGCACACACACACACACACACACACACAAAACTTGGGGATATATTTCAAAATTAAATATCTATAAAACTATAAATCTTTTCATCACTTTCAAATTAGACTAAGAAGATGAATATTTCCTGCCATAAATCATCTTCATGTAAGGCTTGTGAGATTGTTGTCCAATTTAGAAAACGACTAATCTCAGCCATAAAAACACATAAGTCCTTCAAAGTTGCCGCTGACCTTCTGATCTTCTTGGCTCAGGCTCTCAGTTTGATTGGATGAACTAATTTAGATCAGTATTTTTTTTTTATTCCATTCAATTGTATTTTCCATATGTATCACTCTCCTAGTGTGTGCCTTTCCACGCCTGCATTACAGATACCTCCTGTCCACTTTTACATAATGAATGATTTGTTCTACATTTCCATTTAAGTTATTTAGCAGACACTCTTATCCAGAGTGTCTTATAACTAATATAATCTTACAATCCATGCAGTTGTGGGGTGAGGCCCATGCTCTAGGTTCGAACAGTGGCAGCCTGGCAGTGGCAGTGCCACCACAGTCTAAAATATTTGTCTATATGTACAGTCTATGGCTGTGTCTAACATTTACATGTAGTTATTTAGCAAACTTGTATCTGACACAATTTTACAATTCAACCAATTGTTGGTTAACAATGGCATCCTGGTAAAGTTGGGATTTGAAGTAATCAAAACTACTACAGGATGTTTAATGGGGTCCAGCTGGCCTTAATAATATGATTGGTTATAACTGTGCAAGGTTATAATGGTCACTCTGAAGGCAATGACAATTTACAGACAACCAGGTACTCATGACTCACAATCCCACCAAAAAGTAATGCATTGAAACACCTTATTGATTGCTTATTGGCGAAGGGGTGTACCTGAGTAAATGAAATCAAAGGAAGTCCGTGCAGGAATAATATGCCAAACTCTAAGGATGAGCATTAAGTGAGAAAAGTCATAGCACCTGGTAGGGTTTAGTCAAGCTTTGTAAACAGATTCTAATTGAGAAAAGTAAAGTGATCAGCCTAATTGGAGCATCTTAATTGTTTAAACCTAACATACATAATGGAAACAATGAATCTAAATGGACTCTAATTAGGAGTGTATGTATTATCAGTAATAGTATTTGCACCAGATTATATTGCAATATGTAATGCATGCATTGGAACTATCTGGCCTGAATGCACTCCATCTCCAATAAGGAAGCAAATAAAGGAGAACTTGCTGCAGTAGAGGAATAATAATGTGACAATGGGCTTGTGCTTTGTTAGATGATTGGAGACAATATTAAATTCTGTATGAGAGGCTTTATGCTCGAATTCGGCCGATATTGCCTCTGCTTCAGTTTAATTTCTCCTTCTTTGACTCCTTTGTTGTGGGTTTATTGAGGTTGGGCTTGCGTTATCATTCCTATCTCTCAGTGAAGTGTGGGTCAGCAGCTAGGGAAACAATCGCTTTATTGCCCTGTATTGAGCTTATATGAGCTGATTTGGCTATCAGCTGTCAATATGAAGTCTTTTCACTGCCCTGCACTGCATGTGTGTTGATCTGTAATTCTGATGTTTATCACCATTTCTTGTGTATTTATGCCAAAATTAAATATTCCTGATCTCTGAACTAATATCCTCCTTATTTATGGTGATGCAGAAATGTGCCTTCTATATCCAAACTGAAATCAGATGACACACATTCATTTCTGTTTTTATTGAACATGTGCAGTCAGCGCACAAAGCAATAATGCCAGAAAGCTGTTTGTTTGGATGGTAGCATTGTTCAAAGAAATTTATAGAAGCACAGTGCTCATTGCTAATATCTAACCTAAAGTTTGTATTTCATTAACATTCATTGTTTTTTTCTCTTAATTTCAGTCATCATGAAATTTAGAATGAAAAAAAGGACCAAAAGTCCTCAAAAAAGGGACAGGTATATAACTATTTTTGCTCTTATCTTGTATACTGTAAATATAACAAAATTTAACATTTAAACGAAGTACAATTATTATACAAAACTAGATTTTTTCCCCAATAAAACATGTTCAGATTATGCGTACCACCAAAAACACAACTAAAAGATCATTTCATTAACATTTTTTTATTCATTTTTTAATTTAATTAACATTTTAAATATTTCTAAGCAGCCATCCTTAATTTCCTGCTCATAATGAGGTATACAATATTTGGTGACACATGGGACTAATTCGTTAATCGTTCATCAACTTGAATTGGGCAATGGCAACAAAAAAAACCAATAGAAAATTAAATTAACTAATAAACTGGCCACAATTCAGACACCATGTCCACCAATATGGCAATAATTAAGTAGTTTGATTTCTCATGGGCTTTAAGAATAAGGTACAAGTGTATTTTACCTCCATGCCCACAATGAGGAGAAAGGATCAAAACTTATAAGCATTATGGTTAGACATTTACAAAAGATAGTAGCATTTAGGTGTCACCATTTCTCCAAATCTGTCAACCTCACTGGAATGAGCTGAAGCGATGTCGTTGGATCCTGGAGGATCTAGAGCGTTTCTGTTCTCAGGAGTGTGTCAAATGACTGTCTGTCTATTCACTATTCTCAACAATTATTCAATTCAATTGAATTCAATTTGATTTATATAGCGCTTTTTACAACGTAGCATTGTCTCAAAGCAGCTTCACAATATTACATTATCTTAAAAGACCAATTCCAAGTTGCGCAAGCCTAGTGCGACAGTGGCAAGGAAAAACTCCCTAAAATGGTAGGAACAAACCTTGGGAGGACCAAGACTCAACATCCTCCATGGGTGGCCTAGATGTTAATTAAATAAATACTAAAAGTATATTAAATTATAGCAAAATTAGGTTAAAAAATAAATAACAAATTAATAATAAAATTTTAATTATTAATAGAAAAATTTTAAATTAACTAAATTATAAAACAAAATAGATTATAAAATGAGTCCTTAGTGGGAGGTCCTTAGAGGCACATCGTCTCCTAATGTACAACCGATGGAGGGAGTTCCTGCACTCTGCAGGACTATTGCAAGACTCAATACTCTTTTGTTATTAGTAGTTAGTTGCTCAAAGTTTTAAGTGCAGGGATGATAGGACATTATTAAAAATGGTATATTAAAGTACTTTTATATTATATTTATTTATATTTAAATGTTACTTATCCCCAATTTTCAGTGTGTGATTAAGCTAAATATGAACAAAGATGTGTCTTGATTAAACTTTACAAAGTGTGCTGTTAATTCAGGGCTACCATTTAACCATTAAACCACCCAGAATGTCATATATAACTTTAAGAGTTTTCCAAAACATTGCCCAGAGTATCATACTCCTTCCAACGATATGTCTTCTTCCCACACTGCATCCCAAGGCCCATTATAGGCTCTTTTGATGGTGTAAAAAGGTTGCAAGGTTAGCAGTCAGACCAGGCTGTAGCTCAGTGTGATGCACTGTGTCAGTTGGGGCCAAATGAGAAAGGTTACTAGGGTACTACTTGTCTTTAGTAGTCTATTCATACTGTATAGGTGTCAGCCTCATCAATTGTTGGGCCTGCTTTCTAAATCACCCCATCTCGCTCACACTAATGGACCTGCTGTACACCACCACGAAATGGTGGCATATCAGAAAACAAATGAGTGTCCTTTGTGCCACATTGAGCTAGCATTAACATTTTACATGCCCTGTGGGCAAGTAGCTTAACATAAATAGTAGAAAAGGTAATCTGGCATTAGCCACCATATGCATGTATTATTTAAAATCCTGAGGTAGTACTAAGGTAAATAAGAATAGGCTTATCCGCTCTGCTGGCATCTATCATACATGAGTTGGTGGGATTGATTATGGGTGGTGGGAAGGACATATTTCGACCACAGGCTACTTGACATAGACATTGGTGTGTGTTGGATCAGATGGATTTCATATTATGTGTCATTTCACTAATAAATTCAGGCATTAACTTTACTTATGCTATTTGTCTCAAAACAATGTGCATTGCACATTTTTATGATATACTGTATATGCTAGACTACATACACATATGCCAATGTTTAGTATGTTTAGGTTACCTTATAGTCACTGTAGTCTGTGTTCCAGTGTTTAAGATAGACTAAATAAATCCTTATTTAGGCTGGGCTAGAGATCACTAAGACAATGCCTATGATATTTAGCCTAGGCTACAAATAACTATAGGATGTTTCGGCTTATTTGACATGTCAAAACCAAACATTTAAGAGGACTAATTTGAATACTTGGCAGCATGGTTGCTCGGTGGGTAGCACCGCTACCTCACAGCAAAAAGGTCCAGGGTTCAATCCCAGGGTGGAGTGGTCTCGGTTCTTTCTGTGTGAAGTCTGCATGTCCTTCCCGTGTCTGCGTGGGTTTACTCTGGGTACTCCGGTTTCCTCCAACAGACATGCGTGTTAGGTTACTTAATTAGTTAGTTGGTGTCTCTAAAGTGGCCCTTTGTGCGTGACTGAGTGCATGAGTGTGTGTGTGTGTGTGTGTGTGTGTGTGTGTGTGTGTGTGCGCCCCATTTTTTGGCATCTAGGGTTGTTCCTACCCTTGAGTTCTGAGTTGCTAGATGGGTACCGGCTGGCACGCGACCCTGTGTGGATTAAGCGGAAGATAATCGATAAATGTGTTTTACTTGATTATTTCTGTAAATTAAAACTTTACTTTTACTTACTACTTACTATCTATCAAAAGAAATATTTACTTTTTATTCACTACATTTTCAAACAAGGGCTGTTAATGTAGGTTTTATATGAATCCATTTCTTTATTTACTTTACACTTTTATTTTTATTTTTTATGTATCCAAATCTAGTCAGACACCTAATGAAGCACACATTGGAATCCTAGGTTCATACTTAATGCTTTACTATGCTTTACTATACTGATACTTTTGTATTAGTTGTAAGTCGCTCTGGATAAGGGTGTCTGCTAAATGCTGGAAATGGAAATGGAAATGTATGCCAAAACTGTTGGGGGTGCGTAATCATGCACCTCTCATTTTTTGTAAGTTGGCCAATGTTTTAATTCTGTTTTTGCTGTTATTAACTAAAATGATAATGGCCTTTTTTGCACATGATTTATGTGTGCTCCCCTCTTACCTTCATTGAAATACACTCTGTTTCGAAAAAGTTAGAAAGACTGCTTAAAATACTTTTATTTTAAGGACATTTAGTATTATACATGTACTTTTCTACTTCTACTTGAGCAAAGTATGTAAGGCATAGTTCAAAATGTAATTCTTTTTCTCACTTTTTTATTCTTTTGATCCCGGGCAGGGATCACAGGAGAGCCAGTGCCTAGCCGGGAGCATAGAGTGCAAGACAAGAACACCTCTAGACAGGACACCAGTCATTTACATTTACTTTTACATTATTTAGAGACACCCTTATCCAGAGCGATTTACGAAAGTGCTTTAAGACATGATAAACATAATACATTCCTGATAATCAGGAATCTAAAAAGAATACAATTACAAAACTGTTGTGGTTGTGTGGCATTGATAGTTTACATGCACTAACACATTCTCTCACTCACTCTCTCTCTCACACTCACACACACACACACACATACATACACACATTAGGGACACTTTGGATACACCGATTAACCTGGGACACTTGTCTTTGGGAGTAAACCAGAGTACCAGGAGAAAATACACACACGAATGAGAACATGCAAACTCCACACAGAAAGGACCCAGATTGCCTTACCTGGGGATTAAACCAATAACTTTCCTGTTGGAAATTAAAATGGAAATTTCAACTATTTCAACTTTAAACTATGTAATAGTTCTATGTTAATATTTGTTTAAATATCATAGTAGTACTTAGTAGTAAATATTTAGTAGTACTTTCACCTGATATTTGAGCCGAATACGTTTAACAAGTTTTTAAGGCTCAAATATCTTCATGTTTATGTTTTTGGGTATGTTTGGGTATGTTTTTGGCTATAGACAGATAAACGGTAATGTTATTGTTATAAAAAAACATGCATTTAGCTAGTGAAACAAATAAATTAATCATAAGCTTATAATTGTAAATTTGTTTTAGTTGGTTCAGTTTCCCCTGGCTTTAATCAGAGCTGCCAAATTAAGAGATTTTGAGGCCTTCATGGTCTTAACATGTCACACGAACAAATAAGGTTTGTAAATATAAACTATAACAAATGTATACTGTTAACATTTAGTATAGACTAATTCTGACAAATAAAATTGTATTTTGCACTCAAATTAAGTACATTCTATATAATAAACATTCAAATAACCATGATTCTTGCTTAGTTGGAACAGTGGCAACTTTCATTCTGTACACTGCAGTAATTCGTGTTTAAGACCTATCTGTGTCTGAGGGAGGGGAGGTTTGGTGCTCTCTGTTTTTAGTTTGCCTGATCAACCTGTGTCTGTGTGGATTATTTCAGAGTACAAAGCACAACCCTTCATTGGATTAAGCAAGCAGAGAATAGAAAATTAGAAAGTGAGTGGATTCGTTTGCAGCACATTACAAATATGAAAGTTGAAGGCTGGAAATGAAGGATTATATTCTCCCCAGTCATATGACCCACAGTACTTTGCTCCACTGTCTACCATTCACACTAACACCCCTGATCAGTTAT